>DF362206.1:2300-37303 GCA_000787875.1 Solanum virginianum
GTTGTGGCTGACACCTTGAGTAGAAAGACTTCTAGCATGGGGAGTTTAACCACCGTTCGAGTGGAGGAGCGACCTTTGGCCAAGGATATTCAACGTCTAGCTAATGGCCTAGTCGGGTTACAGCTTTCTGATAAGGGAAGTGTACTTGCTTTCCTTGAGGCTCATTCCTCCTTGATGGACCAGATTGGAGAGCGCCAGTTTGAGGACGAAAAGCTTTGCCTCATCAGAGACAAAGTGACCAGAAGAGAGGCTAAGGAAGCGGTGCTTGATCCTAACGGTGTTTTAAGGATTGGAGGTCAAGTCTGTGTGCCAAAGGTAGGTGATTTCATTAGGCTGATTCTTTAAGAGGCTCACTGTACTCATTATTCCATTCATCCAGCAGCAACGAAGATATATCATGACCTGAGTCAGCACTATTAGTGGTGTGGCATGAAGAAGGATATTTTAGAGTTCGTGGCTAAGTGTTGGACTTGTCAGCAGGTTAAGTGTGAGCACCAACAGCCTGGAGGTGAGTTTCAGAGGATGCCCATTCCTACATGGAAGTGGGAGCGAATCACTATGGATTTTGTGGTGGGTTTGCCCACTACTGTGGGCGGTTATGACTCTATTTGGGTAGTCGTGGATCGATTGACTAAGTCTACACATTTCATTCCAGTCAAGGTCAAGTATACAATAGAGAAGTTAGTTGAGCTTTATATCAGTCAGATAGTTAGATTGTATGGTGTGCCTGTTTCTATCATTTTTGATCAGGGTTCACTCTTCACTTCACATTTTTGGAGGTCCTTGCAATATGGTCTAGCTACTCAGCTGGATATGAGCTCAGCCTTTCACCCTCAGATAGATGGACAGTCTGAGCAGACTATTCAGGTGTTGGAGGATATGCTACGAACGTGTGTGATTGATTTTGGTACCCGTTGGGACCAGCACATGCCCTTAGTAGAGTTCTACTACAATAATAGTTATCACTCCAGTATTTAGATGGCTTCATTGGTGGCTTTGTATGGTAGATGGTGTAGATCTCCGATTGGTTGGTTTGATTCTGCTGAGACAGACTCATTAGGCGTAGACATTCTGAGAGATACTATGAAGTAGGTCCACATGATTCAGGGTAGATTGTTGACTGCCTAGAGTCGAAAAAAGAGTTATGTAGATAGTAGGGTCCGAGCATTAGAGTTTATGGAGGGCGATCATGTTTGGCTCAGAGTATCATCCATGAAGGGTGTGATGCAGTTTAGGAAGAAGGGAAAGCTTAGCCCTCGATTTATTGGCCTATTTGAGATTTTGGAGAGACTTGGAGAGGTGGCCTATAGACTGGCCTTGCCACCTAGCTTATCATCTGTATATCCTATGTTCCATGTCTCCATGCTCTGAAAGTATGTGCCTGATGAGTCTCATATACTCTCATTCGATTCGGTGGTATTGAATCTAGACTTGTCGTTTGAGAAGGAGCCTATTGTTGTTTTGGATAGATAGGTTCGCAAGCTTAGAAACAAAGAGATTGCTTCTGTGAAGGTATAATGGAAAAACCGTCCAGTTAGAGAAGCGACTTGGGAGATGGAATCTGACATGCATGCTAAATATTTTCATCTTTTTGAAGCTTCAGGTACTTTCTTCTACCTTATGTTCGAGGACGAACATGATTTTTAGTGGTGGATAATGCAATGATCCATTAGGTCATTTTGAGAATTAGTGCTCTAGATTTCCTACAAGATTTGTTTTGAAATATTTTAAATGGGTAAATCCAAATAATTAATATAAGTGGTGGGTTAAATATTAATTTAGTTAAAATTCTATACCACTTAGTATATATAGTAAAATTAGTTATTAGGGTTTAATTCTTTTAATATAAATTGAAAAATTAAAGAGAAAATAAAAAGAAGGAGAATAGAGGGGTTTGGAATTCAGCGAGAACGAGCAGAACCAGGTAATTGCTAACCCAATTATTGAATGTCATATGTGTTGTAGGGTGCAGGATTAAAGTATGTATTACTATATTGATTGTGTGGTTTAAGAAATTGAGAAAAGTTAGTGGACAATCATGATCTAATGGTGATGTAATCACTAGGAAATTACTAATTCCTATAGACATTAGGCAATTCTCTGTGTTTTACATTTCTGGAAAAATAACTACTACTATTGTTTTATATTTTATGCCTCAGGTGATAACTTATTGTTTAAATATTATAAGCATAATCTTGAATTTGTTTCTGGGAAAACAACTACTACTATTTCATATTTTATGCCTCAGGTGATAACTTATTGTTTAAATATTATAAGCATAATCTTGAATTGAGGAGTGGAACCAATGTGGATCCACAATCAAGTGTATACATAGTGCTTTTATTTTTCTTTTCGATTTCCTCATCTTTACATCTCTGCCCAGTGCTTTTGGGTTCTTCGTTTTAAGGCATCTTAGGATGTATATATACACGTATATATATTTTATATTAATATTAGAGAAATTAAAAATTTCTTTCAAGCATAAAATCTTGGGAATTGACTATAGAATTGATTAGTTTTAGGGTCTAAGCTAGATGCATAGTAACATGGGTATTGTTGGTTTTTGAAATCTTATTGTGGTAATTTATTTAACTAGATTACGGATTTCATTCGAAAGGGGAAGTCTCAAGTGCTTGATTGATTGTCTTTGGCTAAGGGAAGTGAATTTGTTTAGTATATAGAATCTTGTACTTCTTGTGCGAGGTGTTGAGAATGATTTCGAGGTATTGAGTTAGGGTTGATGTTGTACCAAACTATATTGTCGTGAATTGTGCATTGTATTAAAATAAGTGATTTTCTCATTATTGTATAAACATGCCTATTTGCATTGACTTTCATGACAAGTATTTTGTGAACTGAATAACAATGAGAATTAAGGAGGATGTACCATATTCGAGGGCCGTGTCGCACGCTGCGATGGATACTATAATTTGAGGATTGTGTCGCACGCTGCGACAGATACATGGACTAAAAGTACCCCATGGGTCCCGGACTATAAGACAGCAGGTGTGTATCACTAGGTCAGACATGCATCATTATACTTGACATTTCAATGCACTGCGTTACACCTCATTATCATATATAAACTTGTGAGTACCTTTTTTTTTGAAACTTGTGATAGATGCACTTGATCCCTTGTATTGCTGATATATAATAGCTTTGGTACTCACCCCTTCCTAAAATAATTTTGTAGGTTGCGAGCCCAGATTGTCGTGATACTCTCTACTTTTCCTTGTTTAAGGCTTCCTGCGGAGATTGTGAGAGGTAGTTGTTTGCCATCCCAGCTGATGTCTTACTCCTATTTATGATTTTGTTCTATTCTATAGACAATATCATTTGATACTTGTAGTTTCCTTTCAAATTTATTGTAATACATTAGAAGCTTGTGCACCTTACAACCAGGTTTTGGGGGATTTTCATTAAGTTGACTTATCATCCTCAATTGAACTTTCTTTTTTTTATTATAATTTCGCATTTTAACGTTATAGTTGGGTTGTAGGCTGACTTGTCTTGGTGGGAGAAGACGAGTGCCATCACGCCCATTTTTGGGTCGTGATAGTATAGTGCAGGGACGGCAATACGTAATGCGTGGCTCACTTAGGCAAATCCCACGTCAGAAAAGAGAGGGAGAGTCCTGGGCTATTTAAGTAAAGGACTGGTCTATATACTGTGAGGCACCTTTTGGGATGAGCCCAAAGGAAAAAATCTTTGATAGGCCAGGTCCAAGAGCGGACAATACTTCACAGTATTGGGCCAGGTCATTACATTCTTTAAAGTGGTTCCAGACATAAAAAACGTGGGTACTTATACAACTCGTTTGTAACACGTAAGTCATATCCCAAAAATTCTACAATTTTCTATTTTTACTAAGCACACTCCACGAACCCACCTACAACCCATGGTTACTTCTATGGGTCATAGACTGGCTCATAGGATCCAACCATCAACAAAATTCTTGTCTTTTAGTTTTCCAAGCCTAAAAATAGGAGAGGTGTTACAATATCTCTCCCTTGGGATCATTTGCCCTTAAATAAGATAGAATTATGCTTGAATATAGTAGAAACATAGTCATCATCACAGCATAAATGCAAATGTGGAACTTAACAATCATTTTCATAAAATCATTAAACTTATGCATCAAATATCATTCAAAATAGTTTAATGATCATGCATGCATGCAACTTAACAAGAGACACGCATTTATGAGACTTTCAAAGGAACAGATCATATTAAGTAGCTTAGGCTTGAATATAAGGAAAGTGGTAAGGATATCGTTTTATCATTTCCGCCTCAGCCTCTCAAGTAGCACTTTCAACTTATTTGTTTCTCCATGACACTTTGATGGATGCAATCTCTTTATTACTTGATTTCTTCACTTACCAGTCCTGAATTTCAACCTGTACTTCTCTATAAGTCAAATCCTCCTCAATAGATATTTCGTTTAATGGAATAGTAGAATTAGGGTCACGTAAATATTTTCTTAACATAGAAACATGAAACACTGGATAAACCACAACTAATTCCATAGGCAAATCTAGTTCATAGACTACTTTCCCAATTCTCTTCACTATCTCATAAGGTCCCATATATCTAGGACCTAGTTTACCTTTCTTACCAAAATGCATCACTTTTTTAATTGGGGAAACCTTCAAGAACACCCAATCATCTTCATTAAACTCTGATTCTCTTCTCCTAACATCGACATATGACTTTTAACGACTTTAGGAAGCCTTACATCTTTCCTTTATAACTTTCACCTTCTTCATAGCCTCAAGTACCAAATTTGGTCCAATTAAGGACATTTCTCTAACCTCAACCCATCCCACCAGTAATCTACATCGCCTACCATACAATGCTTCAAATAGATCCATACCAATACTTGAATGAAGATTATTGTTATAAGCAAATTCAATAAAAGGTAAGTAATTATCCCAACTTCTTTTGAAATCAAGCCCTCAACATATCCTCTAAGGATGAACAGGGCGGGGCGGGTACGGGGAGGGTTTAGAGTTATGCATGGCGGGGTAGGTCTAAAGTTATGTGGGATGGGGCAGTGCTAGGAGGGGCAAGTGTGGGGTGCGTTGAAGTAACCATTTTTAAAACTAATACGGGGCGGGGCGGGGCAGGGCAAGGCGGGGCAGGTTGGGGGTTTAAAAAGCCAAATTGGAATTCAAAAAAAATTTAAATCTTGTAATTAGTTAAAATCAAAGATATGAATTTTTTTCATATTAATCATTGAATTTAATTTTATTCTTTTTTTAAAATTTAAACTAGGCATGTTTGGTAAATTATTAATTATTAAAATATTAATTAGAAATTTTTAATTAACAATTAAGAAACAGTGGTTGAAATGTCACTTAAAAATAGTTAAATTAGTTGTTGATATGTTAATTAGCGATATGTTTTTTAAAAAATCAAGAATTTTTATTTTTCATAGTAAATTCAATTAAAAAAATAAAAGAACTTAAAAATTTAAGTGGAGTGAGATTACGCAGGGCATTCCTATGCAGGGTGGGTTGAAAATATAAAAAGTCATCATGTGGGGCATGGCGGGGCGGTATAAAAACTTTTGGGGGTGATTAAAAAAATTTGCTAGTTGAGCACAACCACCCTGCACCCGAACCCACCCCATTGTCATCCCTAACATTTTCCAATGTTTGCATTGTCCTTTTGGCTTGTCCATCCATTTGATGATGAAATGTGGTACTTAGCTTCACAGTCGTACCAAGGCACTTTTGGAATGAATTCCTAAAATAAGAAGTAAATTGAGCACCTCTATCTGATATGATGGATAATGGTACTCGATGTAGCCTCACTAACTCTTGGGGGTAAACCTTAGCATAATCTTTGACACCATAAGAAGTCGATCTTCATCAGCAATAAGTGGATTGTCTTCGTCATTCTATCCACTAATGTGTTGTCAAAATACAACACCTTTGATACTTAAAACTTGGAATTTTATGTGTTCGTAAAGCAATGTTAGTAGATGTGATGTGTTTTTATGTTTGTTCTGTAGGATTACAAGGTTTAGCATAATTTTGGGCTAAGTGTATGAATGCTGACATTTTTGCAATTCTACAACACCCTTTACTAGCCGTGGAAGTTTCCTCAAGCCGCAGAGTTGGTTTCTTAGCAGAATCCAATGAATAGAAGATTATCTGAAGTTGAATCTATGAACATGCAGATAAGCCGTAAAACTATGTACGAGTCGTAATATGGTCTCGTACCCTGAGGATTAGAAAGTTAGGAGTTGATGTAAAGTCATCAAACAAAACCCTCCAAGGGCAGTAAAACTTTATTTGGCCCATAGATGGGTCTCATAAAAGTCAACCATAGATTTGCAGATGAAATCCATGAAGTCTCGATTATGGGCAGTAGAACTTTATACGACTAGTCCGTAGTGCTTACTGACCCAGTTCTCCTATTTTGATTTGATTTTGTATCTTAAATACTATAAATAGATTTAATAGTGAGGGAACCAGTAGAGAAACATTATGAGACACTTGGAGAACCATATTTTGATCTTAATCCATACTTGTGATTTTCATTGAAGAACTTGGATTTGTTGTTTTAATTTCATTCTTGTAAGTGCTTAATTATTTTATTTGATATCATAATTTTTACATCTACAAATATAATGAGTAGCTTAATCGAAAACCAAGGTTGTGGGAACCATGAAGAACTAACAAGGTAAACTTAGATAATTCATAATTTTTGAAAAGTGTGCATGCATATATTAATTAATTCTCTTTGTTTTAATTATTTTTTAACTGTAGTTAATGTTAGAACTTGCCTAGTGTTACTGACTAGATTAAGGTAGTAATGAATAAAGAAAGAGATTAATTAATAGGAATTGGTTGATATTTCTCATCTAATCAACCACACTGGAACAAGGGGAGGTTGTACTGGAACAATATGTAAGGGTTAGTAATGTCACATTGTGGGGATGGATCAAATCACATAGTAAAATTTACCTCTTTCCTGGATCAAAGGGTTTGGTAAACTTAACATAATGTTCAACATGCTACACACTAGACAAGAATACGATTATCTGGTGATACCAAGTTAGAAAATCTTGGGGAACACAATACTCTACTTACTCTTCTTACTTATTTCTCACACTTGTCTTAGTTTTGGATTTCTTTCTACATTTTTATAAACTCCCTCCCCCCTCTTGGGGAGATAAGTAGGTTAATGAACACAAATTGCTTGAAATTGCTCTAAGTACACCATATACCCTATGTATTCGACCCTAACCTTGGTTAGGTTATATATCTTGACAACGACCATTTTAACCTTAAAAAAAGAGGTGTAGCCTGGGCGATATCAAGACTTTGGCATCATTGCTAGGGAATATGGCTAGACTTGCTTAGTTTGAGTAATTTTGGAATTAATCCTTATATTTCTCATTTTATGTTTTTTGTTTTGTTTTAGCATGCAAGTGTAGTGAATGCACGGCATTCCTTTGACTCCATTTGACCCATAGATCCAAATGACACTGAGAAGAATGGCAAAGGACAATGCTAACAACATTGAAAATAATTTAGTGAATACAGCAATGAACTAGAATGAGAATGATAATAACCTACCTCTGCTTGAGGATAATGATCCACAGCCTTGGGCTCTTAATGTGGAAGCTCATACATGGAATCAATACTGGCTGAATCCTATGGCAATCCATATTGCTAGTGCTATTGTGTCATTACCACTACCAGATGACACAAAGTTCATTGTTTAGAGTGAGTTACTTCAAATGATGCAAAATAATGGGTTGTTCGCGGGCCTACCATCAGAGGATCTGCATAGCCATCTACACGCTATTGCCTTTGTCTGTAAAAGTGTAAAGGGAAATTTGAATCTCTCTATGGATATTGTTGGGCTTCGTGTCTTCCTATTCTTTGTAATAGGTAATGCAATGCTATGGCTATCTAAGCTCCCACAAAGTTCGATCACCAGCTGGCTGAATTGCAGAAAGCCTTTTTGGAGAGAATTTTCCCAATATTGAAGAAGCTGAAGTTGAAAGATCAACTCAATGACTTCGAAAAACTTCTTGGTGATTTGATCATTACCACATGGGAGATGTTTACAAAGTGTCTGAGGAGTATCCTTGACCACAAGATTGTTGATATAGCTTAGTAGAGATCTTCTATCAAGCCCTTGATGAGAATATCCAAGCATGTTCTGATACCATCATGGGTGGCTCATTTTTAGATTAACCATTTTCAAAGGTTGCTAAGAAACTAGAAAAGGTGGTCAAGAAAAATTATGCTTGGGGAATGAAAGATAAGTCGATAACAAAGAGCTTTTGTGTAGTCAGTACTATTTTATCATAGAAATAATAAATAAGGAGATGATGTAAGAGCTTTATCGGATTAGAATTAATATGGAGTTGTTGATGAAATAGAACCAAGAACGTGTCCATGCAGTAGCTCATTAGTCTTCACGAGCACCCATGTAGGAGGAGTCTTATGATAAGGAGAACACTTGCTTCATAACTGATCAGATGGGGGATTTCTGGACCAACATCCAAGGGTCCAATCAGGACTATTGGTGCCAAGGTCAAGGAAACCAACCATGGCCCCAAAATCTAGACAGAGTGAGGGGTACTAGACTCTCTATAAATGCTCCTACGATTAGGTCAAGGAAACCAAGGTTGGAACTATAACAGAGATGACACCTTTAGAGATAAATATTGAGAAGGCTATTATGATAAAAATAGGGGCTAAGATAGAGATGTTGATTGGGGTTGCAGAGATGGTTATAGGAATTATCAATTTGAGCCACCACATAATTGGGATTTAGGGGCTGGTAGCTCTAGAATTGAGGAGATGTTTGATCATCTGTTGAAGAAGGCTGACACACAAGATGAGACCTTGAGGGGAAAGAAATCTGACATCTTCAGCATTAGTCAGAAGATCAAGTCTCATATATTTGCTATTAAGCAGCTTCATCTACAGTGCATTCAGATATTAACTCAACTCAACTAGTGAAAGAAAGGTACATTGCATAGCAATACAGTTCAAAATCCAAAGAATGAAGGGCAGTCTCTGACAGTGACTACTCGTGGTGGCAAGCTGACCATTGATCCTCCAATGTCAATTAATGGTGATGATATTCGTGAGGAGATAGTTAGGGCTAATGATTTTGGGACTGGAGATGATCATGCCAACGATGGGGTGAGTGATGTTGTAGAGATGCTACAGAAGTTAAAGCCCATTCCTAGACCTCTTCATCCCTTTCCTCAATGAATTAAAAAGAAGGAGGAGGAAGGTAAATTTAAGCATTTCCTCTCTATGCTAAAATAATTGTCCATCAACATTTCTCTCATTGAGGCATTGGATATGATGTAAGGGTATGCAATGTTCGTGAAGGACTTGATCACAAAGAAGCAGACTATAAGCTAGGAGCTTGCCCAAGAGCTTCAACATTATAGTGCAATTGCTACAAGGTCCTTGGTGCAGAAGTGAGAAGATCCCAATGCATTCACCATACCCTGTACTATCGGAGATGTGGAGTTCACAAGGGCATTATGTGATATTAATGCCAGCATAAATTTGATGTCCCTTGGAAACTTCAAGAAGCTAGGATTGGGAGCCCCTACTTTGACGAGCATGCGATTGTTGATGGCTGACCAAATAGTGAAGAAACCTATAGGGATGTTGTATGATCTCCTCATCAAAGTGGAGAAATTTATATGCCTCACAGATTTTGTGATCCTTTATTATGAAGTCAACTTTGAAGTTCCAATCAACTTGGGAAGGCCCTTCCAAGCCAATAGGCAAGCATTAGTGGATATGGAAGCCAGCCAACTCAAGTTTTGATTCAATGAAAAAGAAGTCTTCAGTGTCTATCATTAAGAGGCCAGACAACTGGAAGATGGATGTTTGGGTGATTGGTGAAGTCTGTGTAACCAAGTTGTCCAAGTTGTGTCACAATAATAAATTAGGTGCTACTTGGGAGGCGACCTAAAAAATTTGATGTAATAAGGGTAGTTTTGTTTTATTTTTAGCTTTTGGACTTATAGATAGTTTAATTTTTAGTAATTCGGTTGTAATTCTTGGACATTGGGTTGGTAGCATTTAGGGTAGCAGGGTGTTTTGTGAAGAAAATCTAGGTATAAGACCAAGTCAGCCATCTTACGCTGAAAAGACAACAAGAAGTGCTTCTACAACTAGTTCTATGGGTCGTATGTCAAACTATAACTCGTACACTGACTCGTTAAACATTTTAGTGAGCAAAATTATGTGCACTCCAATCCACAAGACAACTTATGGTGTGTAGATAAAACTATGGGGAGTGAATAGGGCTCATTGACCCTAGGTAAGTTTCTCTACTTTTGACTATGTTTTGGGGGTTTCTATGACTTATTTTATGAGTCGTATATCATTATACATCTTGTAGATGTGTCTGCGAAACCTAATCAGCAAATTAGGATTTGGGCAACCTATGAGACCAAGATTTACAAACCATAGAAATTTCTACATCCTGTAATTGGGGTCTCATAATGTATGGGCCAGTCACTTAAACTGACCTAGTCAAAGTACAAAAGTGGGTCAAATAATTTTGACCCCGACTTTTCATAAAATTTGTATAAAACACCTAACCCACTACCTAGACTTATTTCGATAACCATCCGACCACCACCTCATTTTTTCTGATAAGATTTTAGGCTACCTTCGGTGACCTAGGATTTTCCATCTGTCTATTTCATTCCTCACTTTCCCCATCTTTTTTGCTCAAATTCGATACCATGGCCCCAAAATCTAGACAGAGTGAGGGGTACTAGACTCTCTATAAATGCTCCTACGATTGAGGAGGCCACTAGGTAGGTTGAGGGTGGTCAGAATCAGCTAGAGATCGGCGCTTAGGCACCTAGGTATGGTTTTTTTACCCCTGTGCTTTACTATTATATTTTGTGCATTGAGATAATGCAAAGCTTTTTTTTATGAGGTATGGGTAGTTATAGGCCTCATTGAAGTCTAAGTAACCTTGGCTTATAACTATCAAAATTTGAATCCGAGGGTTTTCTTGCTTGTCTTCTTTTTCCTCAAGGATATTCACTTTCTGTTGAATCGACGTGTTAGTTAGTCTTGATAGCAACCATGCATGTTTTATTGTGTGACAGTGTTTGTTCTGATAATTGAGGTTAAATTATGATGAAAAGCATGATTCGAGAGTCTTTATTAATAGTGTAATCAGTGCCACATGTATGTGATCTTTCTTTGCTAAATTCTTATGTTATGTTTCAATTCAAAACTTAACCTATTACTCTGACTTAGACTTCGACTGTAGGTTATTTGGGCAGGAAAGGGTCTTTAGCCATTGTTCATATTAGTCCACTTAGCCTTAATAACTAACCAAATGTGAATGTACCCCTTGATCCCAATGTTTGAGCTTTGCATGTACCCTTTTCTTTGTAAAAACCTAAGTTACCTAGCATTGTTAAAAGTAAAATACTAAAATTGGCCCGAGTCCTTCCTTGAATATTGTGCACCTTAATTGAGGCAAAAAACTTAAGTTGAGGGTGGCTACCAAAAGTGGTCTGATTCACGGATTGGACATTGTGCACCTCAACTCAAGCTAAAAGCCTAAGTTAAGGGTGACTGCTGTAAGGGTAATCACATAAAATGAGGTGGAAGCTAGTGATACATAGAAAAAGAGATGAAAAGTGTGCTCTGGCTTCATGAAAAAATGAGTAGACTCCTAATCAATGACCTTAAAAATGATGCAAACACAAAAGGAGAAGAGCTAAAAATGAGAGTGAGGCATCGAGAAAAGTTTGAAATATGAGAAAAGGAGAATAAGTTGAAAAATGGTTGTGTTGGTATGGCAATAGTCTAGAAAAACATAGTATCAAGGAGGGCGTTTAGTCACTATGTTACCAAAACATCATACCAAAGCCCCTGAGCCTACGTTAAAAGCCAAGAAAGTCTTATACTGATCCTAGTCCAAGTAGTCGAAGTCATAGTCATGAGTATAGGGGCAAGCATATGGTATTGAGCATGGTATTTGAATATCTTTTGTGTGAGCAAGTGATTTTGTTAGTCCTAAGCATTGAATCTGAAAATATCATCATGAGTAGGATATGAGACTTCTTTTTGTGAGGGAACTTGCATTGCATTGTTGATATTAGGCTAGTTAAATGATTGTGGCTTATTTTTAGTCACCTTGCTTGTCATAGTTGCATTGTCATATGTATTGATTTGTATTGGTTTGCTTGATAGCTATTTGATATGCATTTATGAGTGGTGTAGGTATCTGTGATTGAGTTTGAGATGAGGTGTGCTATTAGATTGAGGTCTATGTGTTACTGTGTTGCTTATGTAGAGTAAGTCCCTCGCTTGAGGACAAGCAATAATTTTAAGTTGAGGGTGTTGATCTGATGTCAAAATACAACACTTTTGATACTTAAAACTTGGAATTTTATGTGTTCGCAAAGTGAAGTTAGTAGATTTGATATGTTTTTATGTTTATTTTGCAAGATTACAGGGTTTGGGATAATTTTACGCTAAGTATGTAGATAGTGACATTTTGCAGTTCTACGACACCATTTCCAGGCCATGGAAGTTTCCACAGGCCATAGAGTTGGTTTCGTAGCAAAATATAATGAAGGGAAGATTTTCTGAAGTTGAATCTATGAACATGCAGAAGAACTGTAAAACTTTATACAAGTCGTAGATATGGTTCAGTATTTTGAGGATCAAGAAGTGGGGATTTTCTAAAAATTCATTAGACGAAACCCTTCACTAGCTATAAGACTTTATATGGCCAGTAGATGGGTCTCCTAAAAGTTAACCCTAGATTTGCAGATAAAGTCCATGAAACCTTGATTACGAACCGTCAAACTTCATACGACCTGTAAAGATACTCGTAATGCTTGCCAACCCATTTCTCCTATTTTGATTTGGTTTTATATCTTAAATACTATAAAATAGGCTTTTTAGGTTATTTTTCATCTGCAACAGTTAGGGAACCAGTAGAGAAACATTATGAAACACTTGGAGAACAATATTTTGATCTTAATTTATACTTGTAATTTTCATTGAAGAGCTTGCATTTCTTGTTCCTAATTTTATTCTTCTAAGTGCTTAATGTTATTCAATATCATGATTGTTACATCTACAAAGATAATGAGTAGCTCGATCCACAACTAGGGTTGTAGGAACCATGAAGAACTAATAGGTAAAATCAGATAATTCGTAATTCTTGAAAAGTGAACATGCATTTATTAAATAATTTTCTTTATTTTGATTGCTTTTTAATGGTGGCCAATGTTAGAACTCACCTTGTGCTACTTGACTCGATCAAGGTAGTAATGAATAGGAAAAGAAATTAATTAACAAGATTCAATTGATGTTTCTTGTATAATCAACCAAATTGGATCAAGGGGAGGTTGTATTAGAATAATAGGTAGGGGTTAGTAAAGTCACACTTTTAGGATGGATCAAATCATGTAGTGAAATTTACCTCTCACCTGGATCAAAGGGTTTGATTAACTTAACTTACCATTTTGCTACACACTAGACAAGAATATGATTATCTAGTGATACCAAGTTAGGGAATCATGGGGAATGCAATACTCTAGTTACTCTTCTTACTGATTTCACATAATTGTCTTAGTTTAGGATTTTTTCTACAATATTGCAACCCCCCCCCTCCTCGGGGGAGATAAGTTGGTTAATCAACTGAAATTGATTGAAATTACTCTAAGTCTCTAATATTCCCTGTGGGTTCGATCCTAACCTTGGCTAGCTTATATATCTTGACAATGACTACTTTAACATTAGAAAAGGAGGTATAGCTTGGGCAACATCACCCACAACCACCCATATTGAGTCAAATTATTTTCTAGTCGTTGGCGAACCCATGATAAAATCCATACTCACTATTTCCCATTTCCAAGTTGGTATCTCAATATCTTGAGTCAAACCACTGGTTCTTTGATGTTCCACCTTTACTTGTTGACAAATTGGACATTCCATCACACACCTTACTATGTCTTTATTCATGCCATTCAAACAATATACTTCTCTAAAATACCTATACATCTTGGTAGATCCTGGATGAATAGAGTACTTGGAATTATAAGCTTCATCAAGTATCTTCTCCCTTAGTCCACCAATATAAGGTACAAATAATTTCCCTTGGTAACATAATACTCCATCTCCCCCTTATGCAAAGACCTCTAACTTCTTATCAACCACCAATTTCTTCCATTCAATAAAAATAGGATTCATGTCTTACTTTGCTTTAACATCTTCCGTCAAAGATAATTCCGTCCCATTTGGTACCAATGTACCACTATTACTCAAGCTATTCAGCTTCACACCTAAACAAGCCAAATGATGAAATTTTTTGACCAACTCTTTATTTCCACTCTCAACATATGCCATGCTGCCCATAGACAATCTACTTAATACATCGACCACAACATTAACGTTATTGGGGGTGATACATCATACTCATATCATAATCCTTCAATAATTTCAACCACCTTCTTTTGCTTAAATTCAAGTCCCTCCTTTAGGCTAAACATATATTGCAAAGTCTTATGATCAGTGAATCTGTCAATATGAACCCCATAGAGGTGGTGTCGCCAAATCTTTAATGCAAACACAACAACCAATAACTCAAGATCATGCATTAGAAAGTTCTTTTTGTGCACTTTCAATATCATCGAAGTGTAGGCAATGACATTTCCATGTTGTATCAACACTTAATCCAAGCCTATAAGTGAGGCATCACATTACACAACAATCATTCGGACCTTCAGGCAATGTCAATATAGGAGTCGATGTAAGATGATTCTTCAATAATTAAAAACTCCTCTCACATTCATCGGACCATTGCAAGTTTACCTTTCTTTGGGTCAACCTAGTCAAAGGAGAAGCAATAGAGGAAAATCCCTCAACAAACCTTCTATAATATTTGCCCAATCCCAAAAAGCTTCTAATATTAGATGGAGACAATGGTCTAGGCCAATTTTTCACTACCTCTATTTTCTTTGGATTAACTCTAATACCATCACCCCAAATGATGTGACCAACAAATGCCACCTCTATTAGCCAAAACTTATACTTGCTAAACATAGCAAAAAGTCATCTGCCTCTCAATTTTTGCAACATAATTTTCAAATGGATTTCATGGTCAGTTACTTCTCATGAGTACACTAATATATCATCTATGAAAATAACCACAAGCATGTCCAAGTATGGTTTGAAGATCTTGTTTATCAAATCCATGAAAATAGTAGGAGTATTTGTTAGTCGAAATGACATACCCAAAAATTCAAAATGACTATACCGAGTTCTAAATGTCATCTTCAGAATGTTATCTTCCTTGACCCTTAATTAGTGATATCTAGACCAGAGATCAATCTTAGAAAAGTAGCTTACACCTTGTAATTGATCAAATATTTCATCAATCCTTAGAAGTGTATTCTTATTTTTGATGGTTACCTTATTTAATTGTTGATAATCTATGCATATTCGAAGTGAATCATCCTTCTTCCTTACAAACAATACAGGAGCACCCCATGGTGACACACTAGGCCTTATGAACCTTTTATTAAGCAAATCCTTTAATTGGTCCTTCGATTTGTTCTATGTTGTCAGGGCCATGTGGTATGGGGGTATAAAAATAGGTTGGGTGTCGGTAAGAGATCAACACCAAAATTAATTTCCCTTACAGGAGGAATACCAGGTAAATTATTAGAAAATACATCAGGGAATGCATAAATTATGGAGATCAAATGAAAAGTAGGAAAATGAGACTCAATATCCATGTAAGGACACCAGACTTGTACGACCTTATTAGAGTTTGAAAATTTTAGTTTTGGAAAGTTATGGACCAAGGTGACACTCCATAGGAGCCCTCACGATCCATATAAGGCTATACAGATAGTGTGGGGCCTTCTTGGATTGACCCTTGGTCTTGTGTGGGGTGTTGGAGCTTAATCATAGAGTTGCAGACTAAGGCATGCCCTATATAGACCCCACACGGGTCGTGTGAGGCTTCACGGATTGTGTGACACTTCATGGACTATGTGAGGCTTCACGGACCATATGAGGGTTGTGTGGTAGCCTTAGTATTTAAATTTCATAGTTTTGGCACCAAGTAAACTAGAAAGACCAAGTATACAGTCCGTATGGAGTGGTACGGCCCATATACCTCTCTATCTGGCTTTTGGAGTGAAAGTTTTCTAAGGGGGGTGGGAACGATGGGACACACGGATCGTGTGTTTTGGTATGGTCCATACCACCCTCTTTATGGATGCTACATTGAAAAAAGTTACTAGTATGGGATTACCATTTTGGACCTTCATCAAGTGAAAAAAACCATTTTTTATTAGTTACTCTTTCTATTTCCTTTCCTTTTCTTTCCCTTCCTTTTTGTCATGTCTAGTTTTTTTCTACTTATGAATTTTGTTATGATAGTACCCACAAAATAACCTCTCTATTTCTATGGGTAGTGGTAAGGTCTGCGTATATTCTACCTTCCCCAGACCCTACTTGTGGGATTTCACTGGGCATATTGTTGTTTTTGTTGTTGTCAAGTGAAATTTTTCCAAGTGTTGGATCACGAACATGTATATGGCCCATATAGTATGTCACAAACTGTCTGGTCCTCAATGAGGCAAAAAGTTTAATTTTCAACTCATTTTATTAATGGTATTTTCATAATATGGTTTATCCTAAGGGACTTTTGTGACCTTCTAGGCTACCTAAGGACTTTCCAATGACCCATACCTTATTCCTTCATTCAAACTCATTCCTCACACTTAGAATTACATAGAACCTTCTTAAGAACACTCTCTCAAAGGGCTTTTGTGAATCTAAGCTTGGAATCAAGGAAAGACTCATTCTTCTTCAAATTTTTCTTGAAACTTCTTCATTAGCTATGGTATGTGCGGTTGATTCTTGGTCCCTTTCAACCAAGAAGACCCAAACTCTTTTACACTCAATTTTATGGTATTTTAGCTTACTTTAAATATGATTTTTCAATATCATTGTTTATTAAATTCAGTTGATGTATGTGCTATGTTCTATTGTTGATTTTAAAGTGATTTAAGCCCTAATATGATGAAATGCATTGAAGTTATAAAGTTATGAAAGTGCATGTCCTTTTTAAAGCTTGATTTGTGCATGGGTAATCTATATTATGATTTAGATGTAAATTGTACTAATGCCTTTACTTGAATTTCATAATATATTGTTGATTTAAGTTTGCCTTTAAAGCTTGATTTGTCCATGGGTAATCTATATTATGATTTAAATGTGAATTTTACTTATGTCTTTACTCACCACTATGTTTAAGGAGCATCGATTGAGGTTTGAGGTAGGGTGGGCTGTCCCCAAGGGTCCATAATCTTCTCTCAAGAAGGTACTCTAAAGGAGCTATACCTATGCATAAAACAATGACCATGGAGTATGATTCATCTTTTTAGCATGATTCATCTTTTGAGCCTAAGTATGCATGAATATGAAATGTGATTTAGCCTTTAGGCCTAAGTATGCATTAATATGTTTTGAAAGACTTATGCCTCTTTAACAAGCACGTATATATATATGTATTATAGTGGGATGATGACCTAGCACCGATGGGATTGGAGGCAGGGTGGGCTATCCCCAAGGATCCATACTCCTTTCCCTTGAACTATGTGCCTAACATAGGTGTGTTTATGCCCTTTTGTGGATAATGAATGATTATGGATCTACCTTTGGTAAGTAAGACACGTCTTTATCCATTGTGGGGTAGACGATGGAGTTCCAAGTTATAGCTCACTTGGCCTTATGTCGGTTATGGTACCATCCTCAATATATATGAAGTATTTTTGCATACATGCATCATATTCCTCTTGGCATATTGATATATATTATCCCCTTGTTATATTATTCGTTCTATATATGTGCCCTTGTCATCTGACATTGAAATGCTGGTTTAATGAGTTCGTGTGCATTGCATGCTCACATACGTAGTACATTCAAATGTACTAACACAAACTTTTTGTCTACATGATCTAACCATGTAGGGACTAAGGACTACCTTCATCAACCATATGATAGTTAACTTGGATCTTGAGATTTGCTTGTTGTGGTGAGTCCTATCTTCCAAGGACAACCCACCATTCCTCTACCTATGGTGTTTTTCTTTTGTTATTTACATTAAGGGTGAGCTTGGGGAATGTCTTGGCCCCAGTTGATGTAGTAAAAGTTACACCTCCTTTCTAGAGGATAAAGAGGTCATTGTTAAGATAAAGAACCTAACCAAGGTTAGGGTCGATCCCACAGGGAATATGTAGACTCAAGATAAACTCACCAATATGCAATTCGAGTAGTTAACCAACTCAATTCCCCAAGGGGGAGGGGGTTTGCAATAATCACTGAAAAAATGTCATGACCCAAGCCTAGAACCTAGACATGACACGGCGAATAGAAACTTGAAGGGACCCAAACAAGCCTCTTAGCATATCAATTACATATCCTTGGTCACGGAAGCAAAGTAAACAACAACAAGAATATAAACAAGGGAAAAAAGGACAAACGGAAGTCTTGACATTTATAAAGCATAAAGAGTTAAAGCTCAAAGTATAGGTATAAGAACAAGAATATAAACAAGGGAAAAAAGGGACTAAGGGAAGTCTTGACATTTATAAAGCATAAAGAGTCAAAGCTCAAAGTATAGATACATCAATTGTTCCAACAACACCTCTAAACATATATTGGAGCGGGGGCCAAGAGACTTTTTGGGCCCACCCTCATAATGTCAAATGTTCAACAAGAAGTCTTAAAATTGCAAGAAAGTAGATAGTGTCCTCGAAATTGAGGACTCACCAAGCTTGTCTTTAAAGAATCTCGGTAGGCTTGGTCCCTACTTGGTGATATCATGTAGGCAAAAGTATGTGTTAGTATGTTTGAATGTACTACATATGTAGGATACAATACAACAAGACATAAGGCAATATAGGCAAAATGCATAGTAATAGGCAATAGATAAGCATAATCTCAATGTGGCATGCATGATCAATACTTGAAGTAAAACATGTTTATAAAGCATTCAACTTGCATAAAACATAACACATGTGTGGGAAGAGACCTTAACTGACATAGAATAAGATTAAGCGAGCTAGAACTTAGAATCTCGATGATTACCCCTCACTGGTAAAGAGGTGGTCTACTTGCCAAGGTAAACCACACATTACCTTACGGGAGCCCATCCCATTTTGGAAAAGTAGCCTTCCTTACGGGAGCCCATTCCGTTTTGGAAAGGATTTCAAGAGAAAGTGCACTAAATAGATCCATAGTATAGAAAGGGTATAACATAATCCTATATTGGCACATAGGTTAAGGAAAGAGAGCAAACCCTCCATCCATCGTACTAAGTCTAATCCCATGGAATACTTATAATAATCATACTTTAATAACTTATAATAAACATGGAATCATGACATGACTACCTCTAACATACTTGACCTCTAATGGTGAGCCTAACTTGAAATATGAGAATAGATCATCATCAAACATTACCTTGCATTAATATCAAAGCTCACAAGAGGTAAAATCTTGAAAATAGGGCTTAACTTCACACTTGCATAATCATAGATAAGTTCATAAATTCATAGCATACTTGATAGCCCATATTCATCATGAAGTCAGTTGACTTATAAAACATGTAAATAACTTGAGAATACTTGACTTGACATTTTAACAAACACTTGGTGGGCGTGTAATACTTGTTCAACATCATGCAATTCAAGAGTGAAATCATGTGAGAAAACTCAATACAAATCAACCCACCAAAATATTGTAAAACCCTTATATGAAATACCTTGAAATCCATCATCAAATCTCATAATAGATCTTAGTTTCATAGCTCAAAACACACACAGTCTCAATAGACAAATCTAACTCATGGTATAAGCTTGGGATAGATAAACATGCATATTTAATCAACATTTCATAAAATCCAAACATATTTCATGCTTATAATCTATAATAAAAGATATCTATAGATAATATAACTTGAAAACTTGCTATTGCATAAGATAGAAAGATTAGACACCTTGGGTGAAAGGACCCAATGGTTGAAACGTACATACCTCAAATTTGGAGATTTCCTTGGTGTATACTTGAAGAGAATTTGAAGCTTGAATGAAGTTCTTCAGATCCGGAATTAAGCTTGAGACACTTGAATTTGGATGAAATATTTGATTAAGTGTTAGAGATGGTTTTGAGAGTGTCTTTAATGATATAGAGTTGAAAAATGGCTAAGTGTAGATGTTTTCACGTATATGAGGGCATGGGGCCATGACCCCAATGCCTTAGGTTGAAACAGAAAAATAAGGAAGAATGGGGGCCAAGACTCTAATGTCATAGGCCGAACAGGAAAAATTAAGGCAGTCACAACACTACTCCACTATAGGTCTACATCTCGGAGCCATCGCAGATAATCACTAGAAATTGAAAAGTTGGTGAAAATGAAATTTCGCTACGGGTCCTCTAAAATCGTGGTTATACCCATTTCCAATTCAATTATTCCTCTTGATCAAGAATATGTAGTCGAATATTCAATATCACGCATAGATTTTGAGATACATGGAAACTATGATTATGGGCAATTCCAACGCACATTTTTGGGGCATTTCAGAAAAATAACTAAACTAACTATCAAAAGGGAAAAGTCAATAATGGAGAGCAACTAGGGTATTTTGTTTCCCATGTATCCACAACTCAGTATTACCGGATGACTTAATTCTTGTCTAGTGTATTACATACAGGATGGTAATTTAAGCTTACCAAGAACTTTGGTCAAAGGAGATAGGCAAATTTCACTATGCGACTCGGCACATCTCCATAGTGTGCATTCCTACCCATTACCTATAAGTCCCAGTACAACCTCCCCTTGGCCCAGTTTGGTTGAATAGACGAGAACACATCAATCGAATCCTATTAGTTAATAATTTTCCTATTCATTACTACCTTGGTCCAGTTGGTAACAGTAGGCAGGTTCTAATATTGGCTACTACTATAAAACATACAAAAAGAAGAGAATTAATTAATACATGCATATACACCTTCTAAGAATTATGAATTATCCAATTTTACTTTGTTAGTTCTTCATGTTTCCACACCCCTAGTTATGGATTAAGCTAATCATGCTATGTGTAGATGAAAGAATTATAAATTGAGAATACATAATTAAACACTTACACAATTGAATTACAAACATGAAAATCCAATGTCAATGAAAATCACAAGCTTGAAGCTCAAATTACACCACAAGTGTTCTCAAAGACTTTCTCACAATTTTCTCTCTAGGAATTTGAGTTCTCTGAGTACTAGGTCTAAACTACACAAAACTGATCACAACTGATGAGAACTTTTGAAAAATAACCTAAAAAAACCTATTTATAATAATTAAAAATAAGTCCTAAACAAATTAGGAAAACTGGTCGGCACGCCATATGAAAGGTACTTTATGACCCGTATAGGCTTCTACGAATCTTAATCGGGGTCTCGTAATTAACTGCTGGAATTTTGGACTTCTCTTCTATGACATCCCTTTATGACTCGTAAAGTGATTTACGACCTGTAAAGGGGGTTTCGTCTGATAACTTTCCTGCAAGTCCACTTCTCTAATCTTTAAGGCACGAAATGTATTCTACAACTCATAAAATTCTCCATGACTCATTTGCATATTCATAGAGATCAACTTCAGCAAATGACCACTCACTGGAATTCTTCACGAAACCTTTATATGACTCGTAGAATGAACTACGACTCATAGAGGGTCTCGTACAATAGCAACAACCAACAACTTTTGTAATTTTTCCTAAAATCATATCCAACCTATAATCCTGCAAATCTGAACATAAAAACACATAAAGCTAACAAATATAGCATTGAGAGCACACAAATAAGTTGTAAGCATCAAAAGTACTGTATTTTGGCAGCTTATCAACACCCTCAACTTAAAATTGTTGCTTGTCCTCAAGCGATAGAGTCAATCAATATAGACAATATGGCAACACACAGACCTCAACTTAATGGCATACATCACACACATCTTAGACTCAAATACCCACAACAACTTTTCAAAATAGGATTAGAAAGTTATGTAGCAAACCAATGCAAATGGGTGCATGTAACAATACAACTATGACAAGCAAGGGATTATCAACAGTCCAAAGTCACTGAATAAGTCTAGTGCTAACAATGCAATGCAAGTGCCCTCACAAAAAGAAGTCTCATATCTGACACTCAATAATATTTCTTTGTTTTAGCATTGGGACTATGCAAAATTGCTCACTCTCATAATATATATTCATGCATAATGACTAATACTATAGGCTTGCCCCTATACTTATGACTCATACCTTCAATTAACTGAATTAGGATCACATTAGGACTTTCTAGTCTTGTAACGTAGGCTCAGGGGGTTTTGATATGGTATTTTTGGAAAATAGTGACTAAAAGCCCTCATTAAAACTGCATTTTTCTACACTTTTACCTTACCAACTCTGTCTTTTTCACCTTATTCTCCCTTTCTCCTATGCCAAGCCTTTCTGGGTGCTTTCTTTTCATTTTTCAACTTTTTGCCTTATTTTTTACACTTCTTTTTGCTTTTTAGCTCTTAACTAAGGCATCTTTCATTTTTCTTGCACCCAGTACATGATTGTTCCTCTTTTTATTTGTAATCCTAACTCACCTCCCTTATTTTTTCGTGTTTCACTCTTACACTAGTCACCCTCAATTTAGCTTTTGGCCTATGTTAAGGTGCACATTATCCATCCCCCGATCCAAGGCCACTTTTGATAGCCACCCTCAACTTAGGCTTTTTGCCTCAGTCAAGGTGCACAATGTTCAACTTATTTAAGAACAAAGGCCTAAGATCCTTTCCTACTCCAATTAATCTACAGTCTAACTTAGAGTAACAGGGCAAGTTCTGAATTAGCACAAAATACATAAATTTATCAAATAAAGCTCACACATACATGACATTGCATACATTATCAATAAAAAACTCTCAGATCATGCTTCTTATCTCAATTTACCCTTACTCATCAGAATAAATATTGTTAAACACCTAATCATGTATGGTTACTATCTAACTACTAATCAAAATTTTTACTAGGTATCAATTTTTCCAAACAAAATATAAAAATATGTTATATGCCATAAGCATTGGTACTATATGCTACAGATATTGTTTAAATATCCTAAACTTGTTAGCTTAATAGAAATAAAGTATCCACAGGGAAAACGAACATATACAAGAAAACCCTAGGATCAAAAATTGGGTTATAGACCATAAGCTACTCAGACTGCACTAAGGCCCATAACTACCCACACCCTATCAAAAAAGATGTGCACTGTCCCCAATGCATAAAATTAAGCAAGATAAACATAAAGGGTCAAAAAAGCATACCTAGGCATGAAAGCGCTAGGGTTTCTTAGGTTGCCGCCCAAGCAGCGTATGATTTACTATCGCGGCACGGCGTACATGGCTTGAGTACTTAGACTTTCTTAAGATCCCACTTTTCAACCGTCTTTATCTCTTCTACATTTCCAAGGTATGACTTGACTCTTTAGCCATTTACTTTGAAAGTTCCTCCATTTCATCTCTCTAATTCAATGGCCCCATGATCAAAGATGCGAGCTACTCAAAAGGGTCCCAACTATCTGGATTTTACCTTCCTAGGGAATAACTTTAGTCTTGAATTGTAGAGAAACACTAAGTCCCCTGGTGTTATTTGTTGGTTCTATATGCAGCGGTCATGTTCCAACTTCATTCTTTATTTGTACAAGGCTGAGCTCTCATACGCTTTTAACTGAAACTCATCAAGCTCATTAAGTTTGATCGACCTAGAGTTTTCTACATTAGTCCAGTCCAGAGTCAACTTCCTCAGTGCCCACATCACTTTATGCTTAAGTTTCACTAGCAAGTGACATATTTTCCTAAAGACAAGTTGGTAGGGAGACATACCTATAGGGGTCTTGAATGTTGTTCAGTATGCCCATAATGTATCATCCAACTTAGATAGGATCTAATTGATTTCCCGATTGGATACCTCCACCTGCTTGCTTGTCTGAGGATGATAAGGTGTCGCCACCCAATATTTCAATCCATACTTTTCAAGATGAGCTTTATAAAGTCAATTGCAGAAGTGAGAATCTCCATCACTGATAATCGCCAGAGGGGTGCCAAACTTTGAGAAGATGTTCTTTTTCAGAAATACTGTGACACTTTTGCCCTTATTATTAGATAGAGCCATGGCCTCCACCCACTTTGATACATAATGCATAGCAACTAGGATATACTTGCTTTCATCTGAGCTAACAAGTCGTCCCAACAAATTTATCCCCCATATATCAAATAACTCAATTACCATAATGAGGTTTAAAGGGAGCTCATGCTTGTGGAAAACCCCACTTTCTCTTTGACACCTACAACAAGCTTTGGCATAGTCGTGGGCATCTTAGTGGGTGGTGGGCCAGTAATACCTGCATTATAAGATCTTGTGGATTGTTTGAATTTCACTATGATTTCCTCCTACTAAAGACGAATGGCATGCCTCAAGTATGCTTATCATTTCATCCTCAAAAATAGAGAGACGAATAATCCTATCAGCACAAGCATGGAATAAGTATGGGTTATCCCAAAAGAATGTCCTCATGTCAGATATAAACTTTCGATGTTGATGTGTGTTCAAGTCAGGTGGCACGATATCATTCACCAAGTAGTTTGCAAAATTTGCAAACCAAGGTACCAGATCATGAGATGTAGCCAACACTCTCTTATCGAAAAAAGAAATATTTATCTCCAACCTATCATCAAATTTTATCATTGCGTTATCTACCAATCTGGAGAAATGATCTATGACCTAATTCTCTGTCCCTTTTCTATCGATGACGTCAAAGTTGAACTCTTACAAAAGAAGCAGCCATCTCATCAACCTTGGCTTTACATTTTTCTTAGCTATCAAATATTTAAGTTCTAAGTGATCTCTATGCACCACCACTTTTGGCCCTAACAGATACAACCTGATCATTTTAAATGCAAAGACCAATACGAGTAACTCTTGTTTGGTGACAGTGTAATTCTTTTGGACTATGTTTAGGGATTTGTTAGCATAGTATATAGGATGTAATATCTTCTCCTTGTGTTTTTCCAATACAACACCTAAAGCAACCACACTTACATCACATATGATTTCAAAAGGCTTCGACCAGTCTGGAGCTACAATGATTGGCTTTGAGATCAACCTCTTCTTCAACTCTTCAAAGGCGTTAAGACACGTATCATCAAACATAAACTTAACATCTTTCTCCAACAATTTACACAATGGGTGTGCAATTTTGGAGAAGTATTTTATGAATTTCCAAATGAATCCTGTATGCCCCAAGAAACTTCTCACACCCTTTACTACGATGGGTAGGAGGAGCTTATTGATCATCTCCACTTTAGCATTGTCGACCTTAATTCCTTTGCTAGATATTATATGCCCCAACCCAATGCCCTCTTTCACCATAAAGTGACACTCTTCCTAATTTAGTACCAGATGACTCTCCACATATCTTTGTGAAGTGCCTCAAAAAATGCCCCAAAAATGTGCCTCAGAATTACCCATAATCATAATTTCCATATATCTCAAAATTCATAGATGATATCAAAAATTCAACTCATATTCTAAATCAAGGGGTAAAATTGAGTGGAAAATAGGTATAACCTCGATTTTAGAGGATCAATAGCAAAAAATAATTTTTGCTAATTTATGATTTCTGATGGTCATCTGCACCCTAGCCGCGATGCATCAAGGGCATGGATTAGTGTTGGAAGGTGGTTCATATCTGGTTCACGTTGCGCCAAGGGCATGGACCAGTGTATTATTTTCTTTGGTTTTTCATTATCAGTTAGGCATGAAAATACTTATACTTAGCGATTTTTCAACTTTATATCACTCAAGACCCTCTCAAAACCCTCTCCAAGACTTAACCAAATATGTTAACCAAATTCCAAAAATTTCAAGCCTAACTTTGGAACTCACAAATTCTCTTCAAGCCCCAAGTTCTCTTCAAACTCAACACAAGAAAACCCAAGTTTGAGATAAGTGGGTTACATCTATTTGGTCCTTTCACCCATGGAGCGAAATCTTTCTTTCTAAGAAATTACATGTTTTTAAGTTGTATCTTCTATGGGTATCTCTAATTATGGATTTTGATTATAAACTATGTTGGGGTTTTATGAAATATCGATTGATTATTTTTGTCTATCTACTTCAATATTATATTACGAATTGGTTTTGTCTATTGAGACTTAGCATGTTTTGAGCTATGAAGCTATGATCTATTATGAGATTTCATGATGGATTTCAAGGTATCTTACATGAGGGTTTTACTGTAGGTTGGTGGTTTGATTTACATTGAGCTTTCTCATATTATTTCACTCTTGAATTACATGATTTTAAACAAGCATTACCCATCCACCAAGTGTTTGATAAAATGTCTTGACAAGGATTCCCAAGTTGTTAATGGTCTATTACACGGTTTATAAGTCAAGTGACTTTATGATGATTAAGGGCTTGCATGTATGTATTGAATTCATGAAACATATCTATAGTTTTACAAGTTGACCACACCTTATTGGGGGGTGACATGCCTATACTGCCATGTTGAGGGGTAGATATCTCAACCACCTTGTTGGGGGTGACATGCCCATACTACCATGTTGAGGGGTAAATACCTCGACCACCTTGTTGGAGGGTGACATGCCGATACTACCATGTTGAGGGGTAGATACGTTGACCATCTCGTTTGGGGGTTACATGCTTATACTACCATGTTGAGGGGTAAATACCTCGACCACCTTGTTGGAGGGTGACATGCCGATACTACCATGTTGAGGGGTAGATACGTTGACCATCTCGTTTGGGGGTTACATGCTTATACTACCATGTTGAGGGGTAGATACCTTGACCATCTTGTTTGAGGGTGATATACCATATTACCATGTTAAGGGTTAGATACCTCGACCACCTTGTTGGGGGTGACATGCCCATACCACCATGTTGAGGGGTGGATACCTGAATCATCTTCCAAAAGGGTGACATACGTTGGATTCCAAGTAATAGTTGCTTGGTCTATGATTATGGTCTCCTCCCACACATGTATTATGTTCTATGCAAGTTATATGATTTACAAACATGTTTTACTTCAAGAATTGATCATGCATGCCATATTGATATTATACTTATCCATTGCTTATGATTATATATTTTTACTATGTTGGCTTATTTATTATTCCATTGCATCCTACATACTTAGTACATTCAAATGTACAAATGTATACTCTATGCCTACATGATATTACTATGTAGAAATTGAAGTATCTCTCAATCATCCTCTATGTGGCTAGTTTGGCATTTCAGAAAATAAGCTTTGGTGAGTCCTCAAGTTTGGGGACACTAGTTATTCTACTCTTACTTTTGATGTCTATTATGCTGAACACTTGATACTATGAAGGTGAGCCTGGAAAGTGTCTTGGCCCCCGCCCAATCTATGTTAGAGGTGTTGTTAGAATAATTGATGTACTTATGTTATAAACTTGACTCTTGAGTATTTTATGATTATCAAAGACTTCCCTTAGACCCGTTTCCCTTGTTTATATCTCTTGTTGTTATTATTTTGCTTCTGCGACCAAGGATGTGTGATTGATATGCTAAGATGATTGTTTGGGGTTCCTTCGGGTTCCCCATTCACTGTGTCACATCTAGGCCTTAGGCTTGGGTCGTGACACTTTTCCAAATAGCCTGTAGGTGGTTCATGTAATCCTCAAATGAGTCTCCAAACACACTAAAGTCATCTATGAAAACTTCAATAGTATCTTTCGCTTTATTTGAGAAGATAGACATCATACATCTCTGAAATATTATTGGGGCATTACACAACCCAAAT
Source organism: Solanum virginianum (assembly GCA_000787875.1). NCBI lineage: Eukaryota > Viridiplantae > Streptophyta > Magnoliopsida > Solanales > Solanaceae > Solanum > Solanum virginianum. The sequence continues at coordinate 30,254 of DF362206.1, forward strand.
GACATCTTTATGAATGCAAAAGTGCCATAGGGGCATGTAAATGTCATCTTATTTTGGTCCTCTGGAGCAATAGTGATTTGATTATAGCCTGAATACCCGTCAAAAACATAGTATCACCCTTTTCCAGCTAGTCGATCAAACATATAATCCATGAATGGCATAGGAAAGTAATCCTTCTCTGTCGAAGCACTGACCTTTCTATAATCCATGTATATGCTCCATCCTATGACTGGCCGCATTGGGATCAACTCATTATTGGCATTAGGTACCACTGTGATACCTCTTTTCTTAGGGATGCACTACACCAAGCTCATCTATTCACTATTAGTGATCGGGTAGATTACTCCTCCATCTAACCATTTGATGATCTCTTTGTGCATAACTTCTTACATAAGAGGTTAGAGGCACCTTTGGAGCTCAATGCTCCGCTTTTCATCCTTGACCAATTGTATTTTGTATGTGCATACCCCGAGAAGGATACTAATGATATTTTCAATCGTCCATTCAATGGCCTTCTTAAATTATTTGAGCATCGTTACAAGGGCATCCGCTTGCTTATCATTCAACTCCGTAGCTACTATGACCGGCAAAGTATTGTTGGCTTCCAAAAATGCATACCTCAGATATATTAGAATGGCCTTCAATTCTTTTACCAGTAGGTCTTCTATGGAGGGCTTTGTGGGTGGTGACTCCCGATTCTGTAAGTCTAGTTATAGCTTAGTTTGGTATGTAAGACTATAAGACATCCCTAGAGCATTCAATATCTCCTCATAGTATGGGATACCATCACTGTCGAAGTTTATCAGCACTGTCTCCAATGTGTCAACACCCAATCTTCATTCCAAAGGTACCTCTGATTCAGCTTCATTAATGTCCTTGATAATATAAACCACTCTCATACCCTTATATTTCCTTGCTTGCTAGCAAACATTGAACACAACCTCATCTTTCCCAAATCTGAACTTGAGTTAGCCCTTCTCCATATCCACCAAGGTACGTCCGGTGGCTAAGAAGGTCCTTCCCAGGATGATAGGGAGTTCAAAATCGACCTCACAATCAAGGATCACAATAAGTTTATGGGGAACATAAACCTCTCAACTTTTTCCAACAAATCAGATAGTATCCCCACAAGCTTCTTCACCGTATGATTTGCCATCAATAACCGTATGCTAGTTGGCATAGATCTACCATCAATAACCGCATGCTAGTTGGCATAGGATCTCCCAATCAAAGTTTCTTAAAGACCGTCAAGGGCATCAGGTTGATACTGGCACCTAAATCACATATTTCCCATGCGAACTTCATATCTCTGATGGTATAGGGTATGGTAAAAGTACCTGGATCTTCTCTCTTCTAAACAAAGGACCTTGTAGCAATACCATTGCAATATTGAAACTCTTGTGAATGACTCACAGTGCACTTTTTGGTGACCAAGTTTTTTATGTACTTCACATATCCTAGCATCTTCTCCAAAGCCTCAATGAGGGAGATATTGATAGAGAGCTTCTTTAGCATGGAGAGGAAATGCTTGACTTTGCCTTCTTCCTCCCTCTTTTTGATTCTCTGAGGGAAGGAAGGGGGAGGCCTAGGAATGGGCTTAAACCTCTATGGCACATCAGTTGCTTCACTTACTCTAACCTTGTGAAGACCATCTCCTTCATCTGCATCATTAGCCGCAACCATCTTTTTATGAACATCTTCCTCGTCCACTGGCATAGGAGGATCAATGGTGCTCTTGCCACCTCGAATATTAACTGTCATACACTAACCACCATTTTCAGGATTTTTCACTATATTGCTAGGCAGTGTACCCCTTTGATGCTGATTAAACTGAGTTGATACTTAACCAAACTATTTTTTCCAGTTGTTTGATAGTCGCAGAGTGAGACTCTATTTTCTGATTAATACATGAAATCTCAAATTTTATTCTCCTTAGAGTCTCATCCTGTGTCTCAACCTTCTTCAATAGGCAATCAAAGATATCCTCAATTTTAGAATTGCCTACACCTGCATTGTGGTTGTGTGGTGGCACATAAGGACCATTCCCAAAGCCTTCTCTGCTACCCTAATTTGCATCTGGACCATTGTTCCTATCATAATAACCTCTGCGGTTGTCCTTGTAAAGTCCATCTCTACCAAAGTTCTAGCCTTGGTTTCCTTGACCGTGGTGCTAATAATCCTGATTAAACCCTTGGGCATTAGTTCTGAAACCCCCTGTCTGATCAGTGACAAAGCATGTGTCCTCATAATAGTAAGGCTCCTCATACATAGGTGCACATGAAGTTTGATGAACCATTGCATTTACTCTCTCTTGGCTCAGCTTCATCATCAGCTCTATGCCTGTGTGCATCTGAGCAAGCTACTGCATTATCTCCTCATTGATTCCGGCTTACTCTAGACCCACACTAACTACATATGAACTCTTTATGGAAGCTGTATCTGGCTTCCCTATACATGATTTGGCTTGACCGCTCTTTTCATTCACTCTGTAATCCTTGCAAATGGTTGATCTAGACACATGCCATTCATGATAGTGTCAGCGCAGGCCTGACTATTCTCATCAAGGGCATGGTAGAAAATCTCCACCAAGACGTCATCAACTATTTTGTAGTTAGGGATGCTCCTCACACATTTTGTAAACCTCTCCTAAGTAGTGGTTATCGAATCACCAGGAAGTTGCTCAAAGTTGTTAATCTAGTCCTTCAACTTAAGCTTTTTCGATCTAGGGAAATACCTCTCCAAAAATTCCTTCTATAAGTCTGCCCAACTGGTGATTGAACATTGTGGGAGCTCAGATAGTCATAATGCAGCATTGCTTGTGAGAGACAATGGGAAGACATGGAGTCCCACAGCTTCCATAGACAGATTATGTGTTCCTATCACACTCCTATAGACAAATATCATATCGTGTAAGTGGCTATGTGGATCCTCTAATAGTAATCCCGCAAATAGACCATATCTCTGCAGCATCTGAAATAACCCACTCAAGACTATGAACTTTGTATCTGCTGGTAGTAATGGGAATAGCTCTAGTCACCTCCATAGCCATAAGATTCAACCGGTAATGATTCCACTAGTAAGCATTGGCGTTGAAATCCTGAGGCTATGGAATGTCCTCCAAAGGAGGCGAGTTCTCATTTCCATCATCCTTTTTGTTATTCCTATTCAGGGTTGCATTAGCCGCGTTATTGGCGTTGTCTTGGGTCATTCTTCTTATAGTTATGTGGATCTCTGGATCAAATGGAGTTAAGGAATTTCCTTGACTCTGAGTGTTGGGCATACACTACTCATACACCCTACAAATAAACAAAAATAACAATGAAAAATAAAATAAAGGGAACAAAGGATTAATACTTAAATTACTAATGAATTTACAAAGTCTATCCATATTCCCCGACAATGGCACCAAAATCTTGATGTCGCCCTAGTTACACCTCTTTTCTAGAGGATAAAGCGGTTGTTGTTAAGATAGAGAACCTAACCAAGCTTAGGATCGATCCCACAGGGAACAGTAGACTCAAGATAAACTCACCAATATGCAATTCGAGTAGTTAACCAACTTAATTCCCCAAAGGGGGGTTGCAATATTCATTGAGAGAAATAACTAAACTAACTACCCCAAGAAAAAAGTCAATAACAGAGAGCAACTAGTGTATTATGTTCCCCATGATTCCCCAACTCCGTATCACCGAATAACCTAATTTTTGTCGAGTGTATAGCATGCAGGATGATAATTTAAGTTTACCAAGCCCTTTAGTCAAAGGTGAGAGATGAATTTAACTATGCAACTTCGCCCATCTCCATATTGTACATTACCAATCATTACCTATAAGTCCCAGTACAACCTCCCTTTGGCCCAGTTTGGTTGATTAGATGAGAACACATCAATCGAACATGTTAATTAATCTCTTTTCCTATTTATTATTATCTTGGTCTAGTCAGTACCAGTAGGTGGGTTCAATTGTTGGCCACCATTAGAAAACATGCAAAATGAAGAGAGTTAATAATACATGCATATACACCTTCCAAGAATTGTGAATTATCCAATTTTACTTAGTTCTTCATGGTTCGCACAACCCTAGTTGTGGATTTAGCTACTCATGTTATGTGTAGATAAGAGAATTATGAATTAAGAATACATAATTAAACACTTAAACAATTGAATTAAGAATAAGCAGATCCAATGTCAATGAAAATCATGAACTTGAAGATCAAATTACACCACAAGTGTTCTCAAAGACTCTCTAACAATTTTCTCTCTAAGAATATTGAGTTCTCTAGGTACTAGGTCTAAACTACATAAAACTGACGACAACTGACAAGAACTTTTGAAAAATAACCTAAAAACCTATTTATAATAATTAAAAACAAGTCCTAAATAAATTAGGAAAAATGGTAGGGATACAATATGAAAGGTACTTTATGACACATATAGGATTCTATGACTCATAGTTGGGGCCTCGTAATCAGTTGCTAAAATTTTGGACTTCTCTTTTATGATACCCCTTTAAGACTCGTAAAGGGGGTTTCGTCTGATAACTTTCCTGCAAGTCCACTTCTCTGATCCTAAGGTCACAAAATGTATTCTACGACTCATAAACTTCTCCACAACTCATCTGGATGTTCGTAGAGATCAACTAGCAAATAGCCCTCACTAAAATTCTTCACGAAACCTTTCTACTACTCGTCAAATGAACTACGACTCATAGAGGGTCTCGTATATCAGCAAAAACTAGCAACTTCTGTAATTTTCCCAAAATCATGGCTAACCTGTAATCCTGCAAATCTAAACACAAAATCCTAAGTTGTAAGTTTCAAAAATATTGCATTTTGGTAGCTGATCAGCTGTCCTATCTTATGTATAGAAGCAATGTTGGAAATTTTGTGTACTCCTTTAAATTTATATGGTAAGTATTGTATATGGAGATTTTTCTTTTGGATACGGCTACCTATTGGTTATCATCATATGGATTGGCTATAAGTATTATGATATGATTATGTGTTATGATTGAAAGATCCTAAGTCCTAAATTTTCCCCATAAAGTGAGTCATACTTACTCGCCCCTTAGTACTTATGTGCTACATGTTATGTGAATCCATGTTACTCTCTTTTCAAATGACATCACCATAGCGTAAGTCCTACTTTTCCATCCCTTAGAATTATGTATTTACTATCTATATATGCTTCTGAATTGATAATGTGCGAATGGATGCTATAAAGCTTGTTTGATAACTCTCAGGTTCCCATTCACCATGTCACTGCTAGGCCCTCGATTCAGGGTGTAACAAGCTTGGTATCAGAGTACTAGGTTTGTAAATGATCCTTGGAGTCCAACATGTCGCGTTGAGTAGAGTGCTATTTATGGGTGTGAAGTGCACCATGCCTACGAGTGGGAGGCTATGATGGCATTCTAGGATTTGTCTCACTTCTTCATATCTTATGTTGTGCTTTCGACTATATATTATAGTTTCCTTATCCTGATGCTGCCATGCTGCATTACAGAAGATGCCTCGAGGAAGAGCTCACCTACTAAGATTGGCCCAGGCTAATGAGGACTAAGCTCCTCAAGAGCCTATGGGAGAGCTTACCTCTAATGGTGAATTATATGTGGCTTTTGCTATGGTTCCTCAAGTGGTGACTTCTCAGGCTAGATAGGCTAAGGCTAATCTTCATCGGGATCCTACTCCAATTTCTAGGGTAAGAGATTTCACCCGGATGAATCATCCGGAGTTCTATGGGTCAAAGGCTGATGACGATGCTCAAGTGTTCATAGATGAACTCACTAAGATATTGACTGTTATGTGAGTCACTTCTGAGGAGAAAGCTAAGTTGGCTGTGTGATGTTCACACTCCAACAATAAAGCATTCGCTATCAAGTATAAACCTAACCAGAGGCTATGGTCGAATCCACAGAGAATATGAGATTTGACCAAATTGACTCACCAACAATCATTTCAAGTACCAATCGACTATATAATCTAGAATAGGGAGATTTTGCAAATTGGAATAAAATAATTACAAAAAACTATAATACTAATCACAAAGAGACAATCAATTTAAGGAACAAATTGAGAATTGTGTTCCCCATGATTCACTAACTCAAATACCCTGAATAATATAACCCTAGTTGAGACATTGCCTATAGGATTAGTAACTTATGTTCTTCCAGCCCTCTTGTAAAGGTGAAGGTCGAATTTAACCATGGCGCTTGGTCAGCAACATGGTGTGCCAAATAACCGTTACACATTATCCCAATCAACCTCTCCTTCGTCAGGTTTGGTTGATAAGATGAGAACACATCAATCAAATCCTGTTACCCATTTCCTTTTTCTATTTAGCACTACCTTATTTAGGATCATGACACTAGGTGGGGTTTGGTGTTGGCCACCACCAAACAATAAGCATTCCGAAGGAAAATAGACAATACATGCAAATACCCAATCAAAGAAATGCACATAATCTGGGTTATTAGAAGCAAGCTACTTATGATTCCCATAACCCCAGGTTGTGGGAGTTCACCTACTCATATCTAAGGAAAAATCACAACAATGAATAGAATAAACATGGTTGAGAAATTATCCAAAGAATATGAAGAACAAAAACCACTTTGATGTTGAATTCACAAGCTTGAAGAATGGAGTTTGATTACAAGTGATTTCAAATCCCCAAATTGGGTCTTCAAAGTAAACCTCTAAGTGTCTACACTAAACCCTAGAAAACTATCTCTACAATATTCTCTCTAGAATCTCCACAATCTAATCTGAATAATGATAATGATAATGTATTTTAAAACCCTAACCTAAACTATTTATACTATTTACAAAAGGAACCTAAAAATAAATAAGAAAAATTGGTCAGCAGCAGTTACAGTTCATAGGTACGACTCATAGGGTGACCTACGAGTCATAGTCGGGCTTTCATAGTCAGCACTTGGCATTTTGGATTTAACTGCTACAATCCATACTAAGCGTTGTGGTCTGGTTTACGACTCGTACCTTGGGCTCGTATGGCTAAACTTTAATTTCTTAAATTTTGATTTTTGGAAGTTT
>DF362205.1:0-10074 GCA_000787875.1 Solanum virginianum
GAACTCTATTCCCGCAATCCGAGCTTGTGTATGGTCTGTAATTGTTCTTTGGCACTTTGAGGTTAATTTGTCACAATATTGATTCTTACGTTAATCTGTCACAATATGGGCTTCTATGTCTTTGAAATTATAAGTTGCAAGATTATGTGAAATTGAATAATTTTGGAAGAAATCATTCTATTTTGATTTTAAGCTTTAAACGTCCGTAATTTTTGGTAAAAGCTCGGATTGCCTCGGAAACCATTTTGAAATGTCTCGTAGGAGTTTGTATGATTGAGAATGAGTGTGTTCTCCATAAGTTGGGCCAGTTTGGGTTCCCACCGACCATGGGTCCTGCGATGCCCTTTTATGCAGTTTTGATAACTTTTGAAAGAATTTGTAATAATTAGTATTCTGATTTCGAATATGATTATTTTACTAGTCATTTGAATTTGTATACTGATTTAATGCCTTATGATATATTTCGGTGTTGTGCTGTACTGGAAGGTGCGCACAGGGATGGCGATACGTAACACCTTGCTCACTTTTCATGTTGTGATATGTGATCAATGGGTACAGGGACGGCAATATGCAGCGCCTGGCTCATCAGCGCGGGAGTATAGGGACGACGATACGTAGCGCCTGGCTCACTTGCGTGTTATGTTGTGTTTGGGTGAGTGCGGGGACGGTGATACGTAGCGCCCGACTCGTTCATATGGGTATAAGGATGGCGATACGTAGCTCCTGGCTCACTTGTGTGGTATGCTATGTTTGGGATGAGTACAGGGATGGCATACGTAGTGCCTCGCTCACTTATGTTATTTCTGAATGTGGTACGTGATGTGTGAGTTTAGGAACGGCGACACGTAGCGCCCGACTCACTTATCCTATGTTTGATATGTGATATGTGACGGGAATTCAGAGAGTTGCAACTTTTGATGTTGTGCAGTGCTATGGCGCCGTCGATTTGTATGCATGATTTGTAGACTAGGATAAGTGATTTGTATTTTGGAAAGTAAGCATTTTGATAATTTGGATATGCATCATCTTATTATAATTTTGCTTCAGTTAATACTCTGATTTATATGTTGGTATATTCTGCTTTACATACTCGATACGTATTTCGTATTGACCTCCCTTTCTTCCGGGGCTGCGTTCATGCCCGCAAGTACCGACATACAGTTTGGTGACCCTTCAGCTTAGGCCCTCCTTCTGCTATTGAAGTGCTCCCCTACTCCGAAGCTCACTTTTGGTATATATGTGTACTTTCGTTCATTGCATTATATGTATATATCCGTTCAGGGGTATGATACTTAGGACCTCCTTCTGCTATTGAAGTGTTCCCCTACTCCGGAGCTCACTTTTGGTGTATATGTGTACTTTCGTTCATTGCGTTATATGTATATATCCGTTCAGTGGTATGACGGGGCCCTGTCCCGTCCTATGATTTTGTCAGTCTGTTTAGAGGTTTGTGGACGCGTACATATGTGTGTGGGTTGTGCTCAGTTTGTATGGTTAGATCCGTGTGATGTGTATGTTGAGTGGTTTTACCAGCCATGGCTGCCTTCACTCAATGAATTCCTGTACTTATGGTTATGTGGGTTGTGCCCAGTTCGTATGATTAGACATGGATGATGTGTATGTTGAGCAGTTTTACCTGCCAGGGTGGCCTTGTCAGCCCGTATGTATATGTATGACGTTTTGTTGGGACTTTTCTGATTGCAGGGTTAATTTGGGATAGTGCATAAAACAAAGGAAACTCTACCAAAATTGTTGTAAAATTAAGACATCTGTTTGTAATCCGGCTTGGTGTTTGCATTTGGGTGCCCAATTTGGGTACTAGTCATGGCCACTGGGCTGGGTCGTGACAGAAGTGGTATTAGAGTGGTTCATCCTCGGAGTGTCCACAGATCGTGTCTAGTAGAGTCTTGTTTATCGGTGTGTCCTGCACCACATCTATAAATAGGAGGCTACAGGACATTTAGGATGATATTTTTCTTTCTGATCTTAGATCATGCGATAGAGCAATGTTATTAGGATGACTCCTTTTTCTAATAGATTATTTTGGTTTCAGTGATGCCCCGAGAAAAGACCCCCGCTACCCAGAAAGGCAAGTTTGCATTAGAAGGCGAGACTAGTAGGAGATCCTATTACTGTCAGTTGTGTTTATAGAGATTGTTTGGAATCTATTGGTGGCCACTGCACCATGGTCGAACTGGTATAGTTGGGTATGGCAGGATTCAATGTGATTATGGGTATGGGTTGGTTAGTCTCTTGCGCATTATGCTGTGTTTGGGTGAGGGTATGGCAGGGTTCGATGTGATTATGGGTATAGGTTGGTTAGTCTCATGTTATGCTAATGTTAAATGTTAAAAGAAGGCAGTCTAATTCTAGTTTCCGGGAGGAACTAGTTTTTGAATGGGTAGGTAATTCAATCTTCTGCTGGACTTTATTACTGGATAAGTAAATATTTTTTTGATTGTTAGATGTGTCATTATAGTAATTGCAAGGAAACTCCCCCTAAATTGGTTATGAAACTCGTAAGGCTAGTTTAATATTCGAGGATGAATGTTTTAAGGGAGGAGGATGTTAGGACCCGTATGTCCTTAATTAGATCGATTAGGAAAAGTTTGGGATTGAAAGTAAAATTTTTGAAAGTTGGGATCTTGAAGAAACTTGAGTGGTACCCACTTAAATGTGTTGTATTCTAATTGGGCCAAGTGTGGTGTGGACCAACACTTGGCAAGTCTTGAATGTATATGTCTAGATATGAGATCACTACTTCTTTCCTTATCTTTTAAGACTTAGCAAATATTCAAGAAGAAAAAGAAACCAACGAAGCTCTCAGCTTCACCAAGAAAAATTTAAAATGCATGTTCTTTCATTCCACAAATTAATTGTTGGTGTTAATCTTCTATTTTGAAGCCCCTAAGTAGTGTGAAAGTGTTGTAAGAGCAAGAAATCATCAAATTCCTCATCTTTGGAACCCTAACCCATTTGAGGAGTTAAAGTGAAAAGGTAAGAACTAATCTTATTTTATGTGTTATTAAGGTTGTATGTATGTTGTAGTATGCTAAAATGAAAGAAAAACCATGCAATATTGAATGTTGGAAGTGAATTGTATTAAAGGATGTTGAAGTCGTGTAGCTATGTATATATTACGTAGTGTTGTATTGTGTTGGGACTATGAATTGATGTCTAGTTAGTATACTATGATCATTGTAGTGCGAAGGAATGGTTGAAAATTAGCTATATGTATATGTTGGTATGCTGCCCGATTTTGGGAATATGGTTAAGTGATGGTAAATTAAAGTTATTGTTGTTATATTATCACTTGAATTGATTATGGATGTTGTTGGGTTGTTGTTGTTGTTATTGTTGGTTGATTGAGCCGAGTTGAATTCTCGGGGTGGCTTATTTTAAGGGAAAATTCTACCCAATTTTTTATCGAATTAAGGGAAAAGTTGGAATTTGATGCCCAATAAGTCTTTACCTAATTGTTTGGCATTGCTATGGATTGTTTGTAGATTTTGGGTGTCCCGAAGCGTAGGTTGGATTTGGCTTGCACTTGGATTATTTTCGGGGAGTGTTTGAGGTATGTAAAGTAAACTTACCTTTTTGGCATGACTTAAATAAATAGGTTATGATACGAACTCTATTCCTGCAATCCAAGCTTGCGTATAATCCGCATTGGTTCCTTTGCATTCTTATGATATTTTGTCATAATCTTGACTCTTATGTCCTTGAAATTTTTATGTTGCAAGAATATGGGAAATTTGATTATTTTGCAAGAATTTATTCCCTAATGATTTTGAAATGATAAATGTCCGTAACTTTTGAAAGAAAGCTCGGATTGCCTGGAAACCATTTTGAAATACTTCATAGGAGTACATATGATATAGGATGAGAATGTTCTTCGTAAGTTGGGCTAGTTCGGATAGCTGAAAAAAATAATTATACCCCTATTTACTGTAGCAACAGTTCGGATCTCCATCGGTCGTGGGTTCTGCGACACTCTTATATGCGATTTCGATAACTGTTGAAAGAATTTGTAATAAATATCATTCCAATTTCAAATACGATTATTTTACTTATCTTTTAGATTTATGATAATGATTTTATGCATATGATTACTCACTACTCTGCTCGTACCTATTATGATATCGTTCACCGATTCCCGAATCGATTATTGTCGTGCGCATTATGATATGTATATATATGTTCCGATGTTATGCTGTGTTCGGCGGGTCGGCTTCCCCAAGGGCCGAGCTCCGCTTAGAATGGGGTTATAAGGTGTTGGGCTTCTGATATGTATGGCATTATGCCCTTTTGTGATATGTGACGGAGACTTCGGAGATTTGAACTTTCTGGTGTTATGCTGTGGTATGGAGCAAGTTTTGGAGGTCGCCATCATTCCTGTGCGTTAGGCATGATTGGGTATTTTGAAAGTAAAGATTTTGATGATTTTAGATATGCATTTGACTTTCATACTTCTGTTTTGATTATCACTTTGATTTATATTCTGTACATTCAGCTTTACATACTCGGTACATATTTCATATTGACCCCCTTCTTCAGGGGATGCGTTTCATGCCCGCAGGTACCGACGTACAGTTTGCTGACCCCCCTCCCCCCAGCTTAGGACCTCCTTCTACCGTTTGAAGTGCTCCCATACTCTGGAGCCTATTTTGGGTATATACACTTATTTTGCATGTATGTTTATTTGAGGGTGTGACGGGGCCCTGTCCCATCCTATGATTCAGATTTTGTCAGTCTGTTTAGAGGTCTGTGGATGTACATAAGTGTGTGGGTTGTGCCCAGTGTGTTTGATTAGACTTGCATGATGTGTTTGATGGGCGGTTTTATCTGCCACAGCAGCCTTATCGGCCCGTGTACGTATATATGATATTCTGTTGGCTCTGTTTGGTCTCTGTTGGTATCTTCTGATATACAGGTTATTTTGGATAGTTTGGAAAATAAAAGAAACTCTACTGAAACTTTTTTAAATATAAGTCTTCTGATTGTAATTCAGCTTTGTGGTCATGTTTGGGGGTCCCATCTGGACCCTAGTCACAGCCCACGGGGTTGGGTCGTGACAAATGGTATATGTCAGACTAATTACTTTTATATGGTTGAACTTTTTATTTTTTGTATGTACTTATGATATATTATGGGTCAAAAAGTTATACATTAGTATTTGTATCTGTTGATTATTTTTCTTAGAAAGAAGAGTAATAAATGCTTTAATGACTTGTGTCAGAGAATTTTATTTTTTGATTTATTTTTATCCATTTTGCATGTACTACACTTATATTAAATTATATATATATATATATATATATATATATATACACACACACACATACATACTTGGGTTATTGATCGGTGGCGTGTACTATTAAATAAAAAAAAGGTAAATAACTATCTGAGATTGAGAGGATATTTATTAACTTTTTATGTTCTCAAAGTCGACTAAATGATCTTTTCATCTTTTTAGGTTGATGAAATTTTGAGTTTTCCCATAGTCCTTCCATCTTCCTTCTCCATTTGTTTGCTCTTCATCCTTTGTTTTGTAGTTTTTATGGTTGAACTACACTTTTGTTTTTGGAATTCTTTGTTTGTTCATCTTCTATATTTTTCTATTTTTTTCCCTTATGGTCAGCCCATCTGTCTTCTCCGCCATGACAATAGGTGGAGAGAAAACTTCTATTAGGAAAAGTCCTCGTTTAAATGTAGACAGTATTGATTTGGGTAGCACACTCATGGCATGCTCAGGACTGACATTCAATCTTGATTTGTTTACTCCGTCTCCAGTACGTGACAAGGGTCAAGATGAAGGCAACCCCAGCATCATTGTTCTTAAGTCGTTGAAAAAAAGAAAATCGGAGGAGCGGCGAATCATTGCAGGAAAGGAAAAGAAAGTTGATTTAGCCGAGAAAACTCTGTCTGCAGTACACGATAAGTCTAAAGATGGACGAAACCCCCAACGCGGTGGTTGTCTACGTTTAGTTCTTTATTGTTAACACTCATACAGTTTACAGTCATTTGGATTATTGTTGGTTGTATTTTTTAGGTTATTATTTTGTATGGTAACACAATGGGTTATGTGAGTGTATTGTTTTTTTTAAACCAACACTATTCTGTACAGGTTACAGAGATTTTATTTATTGTTGGTTCTTTTTTTTTTGGTATTTTTGATTTTCTTTTTCAATGTGAAACCAACCTTGGCTTGTAAATTTGAGTTTACATATTTTCTGTAACCTGCCCAGAATTTTGGTCTAATGTTTGTTTTTTCGTAAAATCATTGAGTTTTAAATTAACACAATGGTTTAGGTAGAAGGATTTTATCATCTTGTACCGTAACTTTATATATTTCCCCTACACTCTACAGAAATTGTGTTTATTGTTGGTTGTATGTTTGGTTATGGACAACACAATGTTTTTGGTATTTTTTTCCCCAAGTGAAACCAACCTTCACATCTAATTTTGACACGACACATATTTGAAAACATGTCCTAAAGGTTGGTTAAATGTATGTTATTTTTTTGGTAAAATTATTATTTTTAAGGTGACACATGAGTTAGGTGGAATGACCTTTCACATCTTGTTCTCAGACACACTTTTTAACATACTTTCAACTAAAATAAAGCCAAACAAAATTGTACCTAATGGTTGTGCATATTTTAAATCAAGTCTAATTCATTACAAAAGCCCTCCATACTTATAAGGGTTTAGTTTATTGTTGGTTGTATATTTGGTTAATTTATTTTTTTATGAGTAACACAATGTTTTTGGTGTTGTTTTTCTTTTTTCAAAATGAAACCAACCTTAGCTTGTAAATTTGACTCTACATATATTTGGAAACTCATCCAGAATTTGCTTAATGAATGTTGTTTTTTTGGTTAAATTATTGATTTTAAGGTAACACAATGATTTAGGGGGGAAGGACCTTCACATCTTGTACTCAGACAAATTTTTAACACACTTTCAACCAAATCAAAGCCAAACAAAATCCTTCCTAATGTTTATGCATATTTTAACCCAAATATAACTTTACATATTTCCCTAATACTTTAGAGAGATATTGTTTATTGTTGGTTTTATATTTGGTAAATTTATTTTATTTTTAACATGGTTTCAACCTAAATAAAGTCAATTATAACTCTACTTGTTCTTTGTGCATATTTTCAAACATAAATTAACTGTGGTATAATTTAGTTTAGTTTATTAGTTATTACATTGTGTAGAAGTATAGAATTTTTTTAGTTTATTATTCATAATCATTGCTATCATTAAATGAAGAGAGACAAAATATAGAAAGATTTTACTTGAATGTACTATGCAACTGACATTTTTCTTTCTATATGCAATTTTTTTGGCATTTTCCAATGCACAAACCTACTGTCAACACAAGATACATTTATTGCACCTTTTTCATTGCCACGCGTTTTGCTTTCCTTTTTTTAAGTTTTATTGGCACTTTTTTATTGACAGATGTTGGGTTTCTCTTTTTTATTTTTTTATTTTTTTTACCTTTTCTCCATATATGTACATCTTTGTAATAAAAAGTTGGCATTTGGTGGTAAATACTTTTGATGACATTTTCATGTAATAAAACCTCTTAAAATGTATAGGGAGGTTTTTTTTCCCTATTTATAAGGAATATATTAGTCACACAACACTTTCAATTAATTTTTTTCTTAAATATTTTGTCAAATCTTATCATAATAATTAAAATGGAACGAAGAGAGTGTTCTACTACTGGGAGTGATAATTATGAGGCCAATGCACATTTTTATTTATACAGAAACACCTTATTAATTTGTCAGAAGCCCAAGATATAAGTCGTGACACTTATTTTCTGTTCTTTTTCAAAGAAGAAAACTTCACCTTAAATAATTCAATTTGGAAAAATTGTCAAATTTGTGATTCAACCTTTGAGTTGTAATCTCTTTTATTGGCTGCGTGTATTTTTACTATCAATGTGGAAACACTATCAAAGAGATCAAGTAAATAAACGAACATAAATTCGTATCAATTAGTTCTTTTCTTAAGTTCATACTTTAGGATGGAACTAAAAATCCAGAGAACTGTTGAGAGTAGTCAGCTCAAAAGATTGCAATAATGAAAACATTTTTCTTCATTATTAGGCTCTTTACAGTGGCTTGAAGACGAGCTTTTTAATGGTCCAGCAAGTGAAAAATATTGAATATCATATACGTCGAGATTCAAATGTTAATAATTTATATATGTTCCTATAATACAAAAAACACAGTGGATATTTCATGAACCTTTGTCCAGAATATGGAGAGAGATGCCTTAGGTGCTAGAGTGAGCAGGCAAAGGATTCAAGTCCATTTCAACTTGGTTAATGGTCCACTGCATGCTCTCCAATTTCTGCTTGGATATGAGTCAAAGTTAGCCTTTATCTCCCAAAAACAAAAGTAATGAAACTACAATGATTTAACAAAACTCACAGGAACTTTTCATTACCTTTACAATGTCATGGTACTGCCTAGCAATTTCATCAAAATGAGGATCAACTCCTTGATACTCACGAAGGCGGGAAGCCTAACATATTTCACAGTTTAAGTACATGTCAGTCTTGTGGTGCAAAGAACTAAACAAAGCTAGTTTTTTTTTTCTACTTTCTTAATTACTCAGTATATTTACTTCAGGCCACAGATGCACTCTTTCTTTTCGACCTACAGTCCAGCATATAATAAACAGCGGGGAAAAAAATTAAAGAGGAGAAAATACAGGAATAGATGTTTAGGAGCAAACCCATGCCCCAGAACATCAGAATGATGGATAAACTAGTTTCAAAGCAAAGCTATAATTTCATCCTTATTCAACACCAAACCAGACAAATAGAGAACTATAGTGATGGCATTCGCTCAAGTATTCAGCTACTTCTGTCAAACGAAATATTGAGGACAAGCAAAAATATGCAAGAAAGCAATCCTAATCTACTGGAGTCCAACTTAGTTGTCTTCAATTTCCCAAGAGATAACTTTTTCATCCTCAAGGTCCTCCTCCACCAATGACACAATTTACATGCAAAATGGAAATTGCTTATGAACAATCTTAACTGAGGTATTTTTGTGAAGATGAATACATGATATCAGGCTATCTTCCAATGCATAAACAGATTTCTTTTTAACAACCAACAAATCTCGGTGCTAGTTGGCACATGGTTCAAAGCTAAATGAATAATGGGTCCATCCTTCTACCCTTCTCCACTTAAGTACCAGAGATTTACCAGCAAGGTTCACATGTGTGTAATCCACTTGCCCACTTTCCCTCTTACCACTAGACCAAAGCCATGACGGGTGAATAGTGTTAAATAATCTTTGACAGATCAAGATTTCATGATTCTCCCAAATGAGGTGTGAGAGTTCAAGGAACAAGTGTAAGCAAATCAAGGAAATGTACTAAACATTGAAATGATTGATCAAATATGAAACAAAAAACATATAGAATAGTATAAGAATGTGTACCGCTTTCTCATATGCAAGAGATGCTTCTTCTGTCGCTTCAATCAAATACTTCCTGGAATGATGATAAACTGAGTATACATTCTTCGATATCGAAAACACAATAAACGCAATGAAACCGTAGACAGTCAAGTAAAATCCAATTCACGAAATAATTTAATCTATGGTCGAAAACGCAATAAAAATTTTCTTAAGTCATGTTTCTTTACCTTATTTTGTGAAGGGCGGGAATAGTTTCCGGGGTATAAGTCTCAAGTAGGAGAATATGTTCCAGAACTCTGGTGAAAAATAGGATGTGTCAGGAGCTGTTAAACTTGATGACAATGACATTAGTACTTCAAAGGCACCAGTATAGAAGCAAGATATTAGATATTGTATTCTTTATTTAACAGACTAACAGGATGTAAAAGAGCTATTAAACTTGATTACAAAACTGGTGATGCTAATTAATTTCGGTGGTTTTCACGCTAAAAAGAGACTACTCTCAATGACCTTAACACATCACTAAGTGAATTTCTCAAGAGATTTCAACCTAATTTTGTAAAGTGCACAAATTGTTTTTGAGGCTTTAGTCAGATATAGGAAAATATATTCCAAT
>DF362205.1:10124-20384 GCA_000787875.1 Solanum virginianum
CTTTAGTCAGATATAGGAAAATATATTCCAGAAATTTGGCGAACAATAGAAAATAACAGAAGCTGTTACACTTGATGACCATAATCATAGTACTTTTTACTCTTTTTTTTTTTTTGAGAATAAGACCATAATATTTGTATTTCTAAGGCATAAGTCTCAAAGCAAGAGATACTGTTCTTTAGTAAGAGAATAACGAGATATATGATCTATTGACGTTGATGATGATCCTATTATGCTAAACAAATTTCTAAGGATTTCACATGAAGGAGAGAGAACATAATCTCATTGAAAGCAACACATTACTATGTGAGATTTCTCAAGACCTCATATCCTTTTGCACATAAAGGAGAAAACAAATAGAACACGCTAGTTCGAAAAGATCATGACATATAAAGAGAAACTATACTGCCTTGGACCCCCTGGATGAGAAAATTCAAACCCTCCAAGTAATGATAAACAAGGTGCTTCCGATCAATAAAGAAATAAGTAACACAGAAACTGCAACCAGGACTTCAACCACTGAAGCGCGAGGTCACTACCTTAATAGTCGGAATTAGGCAATTGCAAGACGAAGCAATAATTGAACTGAGGTTTGCACCCAATCCCAAACTCACAATAATCTACGAAAAGAAAGAGAACCGTTCTGAAAAATTAATACCCATGCAATGGTCACACAAATGAAGAAAAGAAGTTATTCGACTTTCCAAATCCTCTCCAAGCCCAAAATATGAAAAACACGCAGCAGGTAGTAGAACGAACCAGAACAAGAATCAGGAATGTCATACCTTAATTTTGCCCTCATGGTCTCACATCTTTTGCACAACCACATCTTTTGCAATTCATCCTATTATTGGATCCACAAATTATAAAAAGAATAAACACCTATCCTAAAGAGCATAGAACACCAGCAGTGTCCACAGAATATCCAAACTAGTGAGTGTCTACCATAGTTCATCAGACAAATCAGAGGAATGAGAATGCCATTTGAACCAATAAACAATAGCAGAAAGGTAAACTTACATATTTATGTTGATGGTCCAACTTTATATCTTTGACAAGCTTGATAAGAACACCAAGTATCTGCTCCAAAACCTTAGATAGACAACATATAAAGTCAAATATTTTCTCAAGTAACATGAGCCTTTAACCAAATCTGTGGAAATTCCTTAGAATGGAAAGGCCGAGAAGAAGAAATAGGTAGACAAAAATGATGCACAACAGAGTTCTTACATTGTAGTATTCTGCAAATTTTCTGTTAGACGAATATAAATCCTCACGCCATGCTTCTTCTTCTCTCTCAATCTCTTCAATGATCAACTTTACCCTGTTACATCATGGATTACAAGCTCCCCCACCTAGATCTAAAAAGCTATCAAGAATATTTATTACTTTGTCCATTTTAATTTGTCTGTTTTACTTTCCTTTTTAGTCTATCTCAAAAAGAATATTTATTTCTATATTTAGTAATTCTTTATACCCAACATCCTAGATGACATATTAAGGCCACAAGATTCAAAAAGTTTTTGGTATATTACACATCTTTAATCTAAAACCACAAGATTCAAAATTCTTCTTTATTTTCTTTAACTTCGTGCCGAGTGAAACTAAGACAAACAAATAGAAATGGAGGGAGTATATGATTATTCTCACTTTATCATTTTGTCAAATGGTGTACACGCCAACTTGCAGATAAACTGACTACTCTACTAGCATTGCTTATCCATTACCTCCTACGCAGGTAGAGGTTAACACTACCCACCAAATATAAATTAATGGGAAGGAGTTCACCTATACCCATCCATCTCTGCTACATTCAACCTTGGTTCCTGTGGTTGTTAGTTCAACTGCTAGATCACCTCCTGGAGGGAGGGGGAGGAGGGGAGGGGGACTGCAATACATCATTATTGAATATTCTACAACATAACAAGTGAATTCATTATTCAGAGCGCATAGCGGGAGCTTTAGTGCACCGGGCTTGCCCCTTTTGATTTATTCTTAATGCAAGTCCAATGTAGAGTCTATTCTTTCTTGGAACTAGGAGGAACACTTTGTTTAAATTAACAAGCTAAAAAAAAAATGCAAAACCTGTTTTATAAATGGTTCACATAAATCATACAATATAGAAACGTAAGTTCAGAGAGAGAGAAGAGAGACCTCTCTGGAAGTCGGGCAGCTGAACTTTGACTGGCAACAGATATATCTGCAGAATCAAGGTATGAGAACAACTTCTAAAAGTTCTGTTATTTAAATAGTAAGAGAACTACTTTACCAGCCTCTGAAGAATACACTGACATGAGTAAATCTAGAAGAAAAAATCATAACCAAGAAATCTTTGAGGGGCAATGGGGCACAGTTTTGCATCAATGGACAATAAGTAAATCTAGAACTTATGCACGTCAGCAGTAGATTTTTCCTATTTGCACCACAATTTGAAACATTACAATGCAATTGGCTATATATTATACCCATTCAAATAATAATCTGTGTATAGACGCTAATTATAAAACTGACATAGATGTCCAGGTCCTATGTATAAATGCTGGTTTTGTTTAA
The DNA here is from genome assembly GCA_000787875.1 of Solanum virginianum. Taxonomy (NCBI): domain Eukaryota; kingdom Viridiplantae; phylum Streptophyta; class Magnoliopsida; order Solanales; family Solanaceae; genus Solanum; species Solanum virginianum. The sequence continues at coordinate 12,678 of DF362205.1, forward strand.
GAGGAAAACAAGTAGAAATTCAGCAACCGACAAACATATTGAAAGAAAAAGGTTCTACGGAAATAAAGGAAGAGAAATTATCAACTTAAACTTACCAATGTCATCAACAGCAACTGCATCAGCTAAATTATCACATTTAGCATCTAACCGGCTACCAATCTCCCGTGAAAGCAATCTCTGGTATTCTGCCATGTCCTACAGTGGCAGATATATAAACATCTATGGATGTACAGAACAAACATGTAATAACCATATGAATAGCGATTCCACATTTGTAGAGAATTCAATTATAACAAGCAATCAACACAACAATGAAAGCATACAAATAAGACAGCCATGAGGACAACTACAACGTACTGTTGAAGAATTAACAGGAAAAAAAAGATTTCCCAACAACCATGAGGTTGTCTACATCAATCAAATAGGTATATACCACTGACGGCATCTGATGTAGTTGAGTTTGCCATAAATAAGCAGGGGTAATTCCAAGGAAGCGATTGGGAACACCACCAACATCTGGTTCTGTTGCATCAGTTGTACTAAGAGTAGAAGCACTGCTTGCTGCAGGAGCAGCTCCAATTGCAGATGCATTGGCTTGATAAGTTGAGTTTGAGATCGAGCTTAATGTAATGCTGGTGCTTGTGCTATCAAAAGAACTTCTTGACAGTATACTCCACTTTTCAATTTCCTCCACGTGAATCTCACCATCTGTGGAGATAAGAGGAAGCCTCAATCTCTGTGCTGCTTCTGCAACAACCATCCTATGCTCAAGAGCCTCATAAACCTGAAGTCATTTCAGAGTCAAAATTCCCCAGAGAACTTAAATTATTTGAACAATGACCCAAAGAAAAAACTTGCCCGGAAAAGACTATTGCCAAAGCCTCAAAAATGTACAATGCATAGCACCTTAAACTTATCATTCATTCTCATAGGTTTTCGTGTATTTTTTAGAGTCCGCACGAAATAACTATATTCAAGTCAGGCCTGTAATCTCAGGGAACTAAAGGAGAGGGATCCTTTTACACATACTGGTATTTAAGCATACAAAACTGCATCCATAGAATAGAATAAACTGAGGAAAAAATGGAACCTGAGGAGGGTTTTTCAAGCCCAATTGAGAGTATAAACCCTGTACATCTCGAATACCACCAAGATTGGCCACAGAAAGGGCCTGCTGGTAATCCTCTACCATCGCAGTTGCTTCAATGTATATCGCCTATAAGGTTTATACAAATAAATTGTATATGCAACAATTAGACTATATGAAATTCCAGTAAAAGAAGAAATTAAATTCAAAGAAATTGTTAACCCAAAATAGAAACCCTACTAAGGATTCCAAGTACCGCTGTCTCTCCTTTGACATCTCTTCTCTCGCCTGCATTGCCAAATAAACACATATTAGAGTCCAAACATTAACAATCAGACGGTAAGCATTGTAGAGAGACAGAAAGAGAGTACAAGTTGGAGATCATAGTGAGCGGATTTGGAAATGAGAGATCCATCAGGGGCTAAACAATGGCGGTCTAACTGATCGATCAGCTGTGTGACGTCCGCCGGTAGGTTTTGCGAACCCAACGTTCTTCCCATTCCGATGATCTCGTCAATTCTCCGGCAATTCAATTCAAAATGCAACTACTGTTCACTTCCCTCTTCCCACTTGTTCTAATAGTGAGAAAATAGTTAGCTCCTGAGATAAAAAAAAATTTTAAAAAATGTTTAGTTAAAAAAATTGCCCAACTCCTTTTAATTTTTCAAAGTGTTTAACAAATAAAAAAAATGTTTAGTTAAAATTTTTTTTAAAAAAAAGTTGAAAGTTGATTCTCTCGTATTTTTTTATTTTTTTTTAGCTTAAAAGTTATTTAAGATAGACTAATAATTTTATTTTTTTATCTCCAATGACTTTTTATAACTTCTATATTATTTTACTTCTATTTTTTTCTTTTGTTCTTTTTTTTTATTTTTGTCTTTGACTTTTTATAATTTCTACATTATTTTGCTTCTAATTTTTTTTTCTTTTTTTATTTTTCTCTTTGTTTCTTTTTTTTTATTCTTTCTCTTTTTTTCTTCATTTTCTTCGCTCATTCTGCTCTTTCTTTTCTTCAATTTTTATTCTTTTTCTAGTAGTTTTTTTCTTTTTTTTCCAAACTATTTTCTCTTTTTTTATTTTTTGATAAATTATTTAGGATAAAGAAAAAATATAGTCATTATTTACTATAAATATGATTTAAAAACTTCTCAAATATTTTTATGTGTTTTATTAAAATTATATATTTTAAAAATTAAAAACAAATTGATGTAATGACCTCAATAGGTACTTTTGTAAATTCATGAGAAGTTACCATTTTACCCCTCCTAGTAGTAGTTTCGAGTCTTAATTGGCCTATTTGTGTGACTAGATTTGGCTTTTCGTAAAAAAGTTGAGGGTTGTAGGAGTTTTTGAATTTTAAGATGTATGTTCTAAAAGTGAATATTGATATCATTTCAAGTTTTAAGTCTCGAAATGGAATTTTGTTAGTTTCATAAGTTCTGAAATGTGAAAACTATTTTAAAAGAATTGTCAAAATCAGATTTGATCATGGATTTGAGATCCTGAGATGAAAATTTGATAAAGGTTTGATTGGTCAACGTTTTGAGTTCAGGTGTTCAGATCAAAATTTTGATGGTTCTGTTGGATTCAAGAGGTATTGTATGCCTAGGAGAGGCTTCATCATTTTTTTAGGAGTTTTTGAGAATGTTTTTGGTCTTTTGGGGCTCCAGGTTAATTTGTTTGTGATTTATTGGGTCTCGAGTCAAGGAGAGCTTTGATTCAATTTTCAACAGTCCCATTGAATTCGAAACATCAAATTTAGTCGGGGTGTATACTTAGTTTTGGTTCATAGGGTTCTAAACGAATTTTGAAGGTTGATTCTCTGTTTTAAAATGTGCTTAAAAAGTGTTGTTGATTGTTGGTGCATTAGGTCTCGTCAAAGTAAGCCTTGGTCGCTTAAGTAAACTATAGTTGCTAAAATGAAGGTTCGCAAAAGTGAAGCCTGTGTTTAGCCGAGCGTCACTTAGGAAACCTCTTGGTCGCTTTTGCGACACCTGGGGTTGGTTTTGAGACTGATTTCGAGGAAAAGATCCCATTTTTATCATCATTGAGTTCCAAGAGCTCGGAGGGGCGAATTGCAAAGGAAAGGATTTTTATTGGGATAAGTACTTCTAACCTTAAACCTGGTATTGTCATTAATTTTATGGTGATTTCAACTCCTAATTTCTAGTTTTCGATCTAGAATTTTTTGATTTTTTTTCATAACCCGAACTTGATAAAGTTGATGGTTTCTAACTTGATTTTCACTTCATTTTTATTAGTTTTTTAACCATGAGGTCCTTAATAATAGTAGAATTCGATTTTATAGCAAAATTTAAGTTTTGCGCTTTTTTTAAATTAATCAATTTTTGAACTATTTTATCCATGGTTCTGAACCCTTGCAATATGGGTGTTGTTGGGGTCCCTTAGAATGTGCATCAACTACAAGCAATTCAACAAAGTCACATAAAGAACAAGTATCAGCTATCGAGGATAGATGAATTATTTGATCAATTGCAAGAGACTAGTCATTTCTCAAAGATCAACCTTCGATTTAGATACCATCTATCGAGGGTAAGGGAGTGTGACATTCCCACAACGGACTTTCGGACAAGGTATGGGCATTTTAAATTCATGATGATATCTTTTGGTCTAACCAATGCATCAAAAATATATATAGATCTCATGAATAGGGTACTCAAGTCCTACCTTGACATGTTGTTGTGATGTTCATTGACGATATCTTGATCTACTTCCAGAGTAAGAAAGAGCATATCAAGCATTTAAGGGTGCTGTTACAAACTTTGAGGGAAGAAAGGCTACTTGTCAAATGTGAATTTTGGTTGAAGGAAGTTAGAAGTTACATTTCTTAGACACATAGTGGTGATGGAATCAAGGTAGATCCCAAGAAGACGGAGGTGGTGAGGAATTGGCCTAGGCCCTTGACTCTGACGAATATTAGAAGTTTCTTAGGCTTAGCGGGCTATTACTGGAGATTTGTAGAAGGGTGCTCCTTAATTGAATATCCTTTGAAAAAGGTGACACAAAAGAAGGTGAAGTTCCTTTGGACCGACGAATGTGAAAAGAGTTTCCAAACTTTGATCGATAAACTTCCATCCGCTCTTATCTTGACTCTACCGAAAGGGTTGGAAGGATTTTTTGTCTATTGTGATACTTCATGGCCTAGATTGGGGTGTATATTGATGCAAAGTGGCAAAGTCATTGCTTATGGTTCTAGGCAACTAAAGGTGCATGAGCACAACTATCCTACGTATGATCTTGAGCTAGCGACGTAGTGTTTGCTTTGAAAATATGGTATCACTATTTGTATAGGGTGCATATAGTTGGCTTCATCGATTACAAAAGCCTTTATTATGTGTTCACACAAAGGGATCTCAATTTGAGGCAAAAAAGGTGGTTGGAACTCCTTAAAGACTATGATATAAGTGTGCATTATCACCCCTGGCAACGTCAATATTATGGCCAATGCTCTTAGTAGGGTATCTATGGAGAGTGTAACTCATATTGATGATGGTAGGAAGGAGTAAGCAAAAAATGTTCATAGATTGGCAAGGTAAAAGAGTTGGGTTGGATGGGATCGAAAATTGTGACATGATGGTTTTAGATGATTTCAACTCTTCATTGGTTAAGGAGGCTAAATCCTAGCAAGATCTTGATCCTACCTTGGTTGAATTGAAGACCATAGTGAAAGAAGACAAAGTAGAGATTTTCTCTCAAAAGGGAGATGATGTCCTTAGGTATTAAGAAAGATTATATGTGCTGAATGTTGATGGGTTGAGGAACTTGATCTTGAAAGAGTCTCATATATTCATTCTACTCTATCATATGGCAACTTAAAGGAGAAACAATGTCAAACATCAAACCACTTGCCTTCTATACTTTGGTTTCAGTTATTACTCAGTTTTATATTCTGTAGATTCTACAAAAACATATAGGAACTTGAGGAAAGTATTCTGGTGGGGTGAAATGAAAAGAGGCATTGCAAGGTTCGTGGCCAAATGTTACAATTGCCAATAAGTCAAAGTCAAACACCAAAGGACGGGTGGCCTATCCCAAGACATTGAAATCTCCACTTGAATGTGGGAAGAGATCAATATGGACTTAACATATGGTCTCCTTCATAACCTAGCATCTCCCATCAACTGAAAAGTGACAAACTCAACCCCATATTTCTCCACTACCCCATCTCATGGAGCCACTCATGACAGTCAATGAAGAACTCATATGCATCCTCAATTCAGTATCGTAGAAAATAAGAGGTTGCATCTTAGTAAACCTACAAAACAATTCATGCTCTCTTCTAATCATCACTAGTCCTGTCATTACCCTAAAAATATACCAATCTCAAAAGTCTAATGCAATTCAGAAGCCAAAATTGTAATGTGCTAAACTCCTAAATACTAAACCACAAGAACATTGAGATTTTTGGAGTTATAGGCATAATCCCATCACCTGCCAAATTACCAATAAGCACATCATTTATGTTAGAACTCACATTTCGTGCATTGGAACAATTAGGAGAATTTGGGACCAAAGTGACATTATTAGAAAATTTAAGACCAAAGTGACATTATTAGAAAGTTTGAGTCCAAAGTGAATTTTTGAAAGTTGATTTTAGAAGATTAGGTGGGTCCCACTTGACTTTGTCTAATTTCTAATTGGACCAAGTGTGGGGTGTGGACCATTTATCTTAACCAAGAATTTTCTATATATATGTATAACATTATCTCTACACTTCTCTTAACATTTCCCACACTTAGAGAATTCTTAGAAAAACAAGAACAAAAGTTAAGAAATCAAAGAGAAGGGTCTCGGCCAACCCTTGGAGAAATCATAATCCATTTTCTTCTATTTCAAAATTATTTTGATGATACAAACCTACTATTTTGAGGCTCCTAAGTATCTTGGAAGGGTTGTTAGAGTAAGAAAAATATTTATTCTTCACTTTGAAAATCCTAGCTCAATTGTGAAGTTGAAGAGAAAAGGTAAGATTTAATCTTATTTTATGTGTTATGAAGGTTATAAGTATGTTGTAGTATGCAAAAATGATAGAAAATCATGAAAAAAAATTTGAATGTTGGGAATGAGTTGTGTGGGGAACAAAAGTTGACCATGTGGGTGTATATATATTGTGAAGTGTTGTATTGTGTTGAAATTATGAATTGATGTTTAGTTAGTGTAATATGATCATTATAGGGTAAAGCAATGATTTGGAAACCATTTACATGTCTTATGTGGAGTGTTGGGGCCGATTGGGTACATGTATATTATATAGTGTCATGTTGTGTTGGAATTATGAATGGAGGCCTAGTTAGTATATTCAGATCATTATAGTGTGAAGGAATGAATGTAAATCATCTTTATGCATATATGCAGTATGTTGGCCGAATTCTTGGCATATTGTTTCATGGTGATTTTTAGAGTTATTGTTGTTATATTGGCATTGGAATTGATTATTGATGTTGTGGGTTGTTGTTGTTGTTGTTTGATTTGAGACGAGTTAAATTCTTGGGGTGGCTTATTTTAAGGGAAGATATTGCCCAATTTTTTGTAAAATTAAGGGTAAAGTTGGAATTTAACGCCCAAGAAGTCTTTAGCTAATTGTTTGGCATTGTTATGAATTATTTGTAAACTTTGGGCATCCCGAAGCATAGGTTGGAGTTGGTTTGCATTTGAATTATTTTGGAGAGTTTCTGGTTGTGGAATATGTTGGGTGAGTACAGGGATGGCGATACATAGAGCCTGGCTCACTTATGTTGTATTTGATATGTGACGGAGATTTGCAACTTTCTAATGTTATGGCGCCATTGACGGGCATGCGACCATACTTTCTGTGCCTATGCATAATTTGTATTTTGAAAGTAAATATTTTGATATTTTTGGATATGCACTTGCCTTCTATACTTTGGTTTCAGTTATTACTCAGTTTTATATTCTGTACATCCCGCTTTACATTCTGTACATCCCGCTTTACATACTCGATATGTATTTCGTATTGACCCCCCTTTCTTCGGGGGCTGCATTTCATGCCCGCAGATACCGATGTACAGTTTGGTGACCCCCCAGCTTAGGACACTTGTTTGCTGTTTGAAGTACTCCCCTTACTCCGGAGCCTACTTTTGGTCATACAATTGTTCGTTATTTTGCATATACGATTATTTGAGAGTACGACGGGGCCCTATCCCGTCTTATATTTCTGTTAGTCTGTCTAGAGGTCTGTGGACGTATATATGTGTGGGTTTTGCCCAGTCGGTATGGTTAGATATGTATGATGTGTATGTTGAGCAGTTTTACTCGCCCTTGTGGCCTTGTCGGCCATTCTATATGTATATGATATTTTGTTTACTTTGTGCTGCATCTATTGAAAACTTTTCTGAGTGCAGGGTTATTTTGGGTTAGTATCTAAAATAAAAGAAACTTTGCCAAAATTTTTGGTAACATAAGTCATCTGTTTGAAATTCGACTTGGTGATTGTGTTTGGGTGCCCACTTCGAGAACTAGTCTCGGCCCATGGGGTGAGGTCATGACAGAAGTGGTATCTGACAGTTCGTCCTCAAAGTATCCACAGACCGTGTCTAGTAGAGTCTTGTTTATCAGTGTGTTGTGCACCACATCTATTA
>DF362205.1:21266-40470 GCA_000787875.1 Solanum virginianum
AGACGAGCTAGAGAGGACAGATTCCTGATGCTAAAATAGCGGGGCAGGTCAGTTCGGGAATATAGCTTGGAATTTGATTCATTAGCTAGATATGCGCACGCACATGTTGCTAATATGACGGACCGAATGCACCGGTACATAGTGGGGTTGGACCAGTATTACATTGACAGTTGGTTGGTGATGGCAGCCCAGATCGACATGGATATTGCCCGTATTCAGGCCTACGCCCAGGGCATGGAGGACCGACGCATAGGGCGTCTGACTGATAGGGTAGATGATAGGGGCCAACCCAAAAGGGCCCGATCGTCTAGGAATTCTGGGGAGTTTCGAGGCACGCAGCCTCAGCAGCAGTGGAGCAGATATCCTTCCCAACCAGTATAGGATTCATCCCCGTAGTCTACCAGTATGGGATTGGAGGGAGCAAGTTATTTAGGGGAAGGCCCGAGTTCCGAGGCTTCAGGCTCACAATCGGGCAGAGGCTCTAGCAGTTCGATGGGACCACCCATACCTTTATGTTCTTACTGTAGGAGACGGCACCCCGAGGAGTGCTACCGCGCCACTGGTGCCTGCTTTACGTGTGGCCGTCAGGGCCACCAGTAGAGAGATTGTCCAATTAGAAGTGGAGCAGATAGATTGGTTCAGTCGACCGGGTCAGCCGATGGTTCTTTTGCAGCCTCGGTAGCTATGTACCCTATGGGGCGAGGTACTCCAGCATTAGCAAGTCGTGACGGAGGTCGTGGTAGAGACCCGGGTTCTAGCGGTCCTTCGAACCGCACTTACGCAATGGCCAGCCGTCAAGACCAGAAGGCGTCACCGAATGTGATTACAGGTATACGACTTGTTTTCTCTCGAGATGTGTATACATTGATTGATTCTAGTCCTACTTTACCGTATATTTCTCCTTCGGTTGCTAATAAGATTGAGATAGAATCTGAGCCAATAACGCCTTTTGAAGTAGCCACACCAGTAGGAGATTCTATTATTGCCAGTCGTGTCTATAGAGATTTTCTGGTATTTATTTGTGGCCACTGCCCTATGGCCGATCTGGTAGAGTTAGGTATGATTGATTTCGACGTGGTTATAGGTATGGATTGACTAGCTTCTTGTTATGCTAATGTTGATTATCAATACGATAGTCCATTTCTAATTTCCAGGGGAACCAGTTATTGAGTGGGCACGTAATTCAATCCTTTGCTTGACTGTATTGTGTGGTAGATGAATTATTGGTTGTTGAGTGGTAGATAAATTATTGGTTGTTGAGTGGGTTGTTGTGATAATTAAAAAGGAAACTCCCCCTAAATTGTTTACAGGTAGGCGGCGGATGTGTGACGATTGGTTGTTGAGTGGGTTGTTGTGATAATTAAAAAGGAAACTCCCCCTAAATTGTTTACGTAATTCGTAAGGTCAGTTTAACATTCGAGGATGAATGTTTTAAAGGGGGAGGATATTAGAATCCATATTTCGTGTATTGGAACACTTAGGAGAATTTGAGACCAAAGTGGCATTATTAAAAAATTTGGGACCAAAGTGACATTATTGGAAAGTTTGGGACCAAAGTGAAATTTCTGGAAGTTAGTTCTAGAAGATTAGATGGGGCCTACTTGACTTTGTGCTAATTTCTAATTGGACCAATTGTGGGGTGTGGACCATTTATCTTAACCAAGATTTGTCTATATATATGTATATGTATAACATTATCTCTACAATTCTCGTAACATTTCCCACACTTAGAGAATTCTTATAAAAACAAGAACAAAAGTTAAGAAATCAAAGAGAAGGGTCTCGGCCAACCCTTGGAGAAATCATAATTCATTTTCTTCCATTCCAAAATTATTTTGATGATACAAACCTACTATTTTGAGGCTCCTAAGTAGCTTGGAGGGTTGTTGGAGCAAAAAAAATAGTTATTCTTTACTTTTGGAAACCCTAGCTCAATTGTGAAGTTGAAGAGAAAAGGTAAGATTTAATCTTGTTTTATGTGTTATAAAGGTTATAAGTATGTTGTAGTATGCAAAAATGAAAGAAAATCATGAAAAAAAATTGAATGTTGGGAATGAGTTGTGCGGGGAACAAGAGTTGACTGTGTGGGTGTATATATATTGTGAAGTGTTGTATTATGTTGAAATTATGAATTGATGTTTAGTTAGTGTAATATGATCATTATAGGGTGAAGCAAGGATTTGAAAACCATTTACATGTTTTATGTGGAGCGTTAGGGCCGATTGGGTACATGTATATTATATAGTGTCATATTGTGTTGGAATTATGAATGGAGGCCTAGTTAGTATATTGAGATCATTGTAGTGTGAAGGAATTGATGGAAATTATCTTTATGCATATATGTAGTATGTTGGCCGAATTCTTGGCATATTGTTTCATGGTGACTTTTAGAGTTATTGTTGTTATATTGGCATTGGAATTGATTATTGATGTTGTGGGTTGTTGTTGTTGTTGTTGTTTGATTGGAGCCGAGTTAAATTCTCGGGGTGGCTTATTTTAAGGGGAGATACTGCCCAATTTTTTTTGTAAAATTAAGGGTAAAGTTGAAATTTAATGCCCAAGAAGTCTTTAGCTAGCATGACTTAGCTAAAGATAGGTTATGATACGAACTCTATTCCCGCAGTCCGAGCTTGTGTATAATCCGTATTTGTTCCTTGGCACACTTTTTGGCATGACTTAGCTAAAGATAGGTTATGATACAAACTCTATTCCCGCAATCCGAGCTTGTGTATAACCCGTATTTGTTACTTGGCGCTCTTATGATATTTTGTCATAATCTTGACTCCTATGTTTTTGGAATTTGTAAGTTGCAAGAATATGTGAAAATTTGATTAGTTTTGCAAGAATTTATATCTTAATGATTTTGAAAACTATAAGTGACCGTAAATTTAATAGAAAGCTCAGATTGCCTTAAAAAAATCATTTTGAAATGCCTCGTAGGAGTTTGTATGATCTAGTATGAATATGTTCTCCGTAGGTTGAGCTAGATCGGGTCTCCACCAGTTGTGGGTCCCCGACACCCTTTTATATAATTTTGATAGCTTTTGAGGGAATATGTAATAATTATTATCTCGATTTTTAAATATGCTATTTTACTTATCTTTTGGATTTATGATGATGATTTTATTCATATGACTACTCACTACTCCGCTCGTGCCTATTATGGTATCGTTCATCGGTTCACCCCCCGGTTTGTTGTCGTGCGTATTATGATATATTTCGATGTTAGGTTGTGTTTGACGGTGGGTACGGGGATGATGATACGTAGCGCCCGGATCACTTGTCTGTTATGTGGTGTTTGGTGCTATGCTATGCTGGGTGAGTATGGGGACGGCGATATGTAGCGCCCGACTTACTTATGCTATTTCTGATTGTGGTATATGATATATGAGTTTAGGGATGGCGACATGTAGCGCCTGGCTCACTTATGCTATTTCTGGTTGTGGTATGTGATATGTGAGTTCAGGGACGGCGATACGTAGCGCCTGACTCACTTATTTTGTATTTGATATGTGACGAGGATTCAAAAATTTGCAACTTTCTGGTGTTTTGGTGCCATTGACGGGCGGGCGACCATACTTCTTGCGCCTATGCATGATTTGTATTTTGAAAGTAAATATTTTGATATTTTTGGATATGCACTTGCCTACTATACTTTGGTTTCAGTTATTACTCAGTTTTATATTCTGTGCATCCTGCTTTACATACTCGATTTATTTTTGGTATTGACCCCTCCTTTCTTCGGGGGTTGCGTTTCATCCCCGCAGGTACCGACGTACAGTTTGGTGACCCTCCAGCTTAGGACACTCGTTTGCTATTTGAAGTGCTCCCCTTACTCCTAAGCCTACTTTTTGAAGTGTTTCCCTTACTTCGGAGCCTACTTTTGGTATATACACTCGTTCGTTATTTTGCATATACAATTATTCAAGGGTACGGGGGGCCCTGTCCTATCTTATGTTTCTGTTAGTCTGTTTAGAAGTCTGTAGACGTATATATGTGTGGGTTCTGCCCAGTCGGTACGGTTAGATATGTATGATGTGTATGTTGAGCGGTTTTACCCGACCTTGTGGCCTTGTCGGCCATTCTATATATATATATATGATGTTCTGTTTACTCTGTGTTGCATCTGTTGGAAACTTTTCTGAGTACAGGGTTATTTTGGGTTAGTATCTAAAATAAAAGAAACTCTGCTAAAATTTTTGGTAACATAAGTCATCCGTTTGAAATTCGGCTTGGTGATTGCGTTTGGGTGCCCACTCCGGGCACTAATCTCGGCCCATGGGGTAGGATCGTGATAATTTAAGCAATTATCTTTGAAGAATCTAGAACAGGTGCTACATAGATTGGTAAATCTATCTCTTCAGTCACCACCTCCAGAGCCACTTTTGGTATAGAGGATCCAACCCTCTCTCATACTAGCTCGGCAATCAAAGCGCTAATCCTGATTGAGGCCACTATACTATATCTATCGCTAGTTCCACCTTTAGCTCACCTTCTATTGCAAGTCATGGTAGCAACAACTGAAGTCGGAGCATTAACTTTAACCTCATCTGGTTGTGTTCTCACTATTTATGAGGAAAAAAAATGAAAGAGCATCAAGTACCAATTTGAGTTTTCACATAGCAATTTGAATCAAGTAGTAGCATGAAGAAAAGAAAGAAATGAATTTTCCTAATATTTGATTGTCTCCAAGAGCAGTACAAACGTTTATGTACTATTTCACAAGATTCTATTAGGAATGTTTTAGTACAATGAGATCAACAAACTTAGAGCTGTAACAATAATTTTATCATGACTCAAATCATCGTGATTAATACCCACACTATTTTTCCCCCCTCTTAATGTGCGAACTAACACTCTAGTATTACAAACATGTATTCATTAATAATTCTAGTCAAAAATTGAAAACACATCATAAAAATAAGTTTAACTTTTAAAATAAAGAAACAAATACACAAAAGTCTAACTATTGCAACACCAAAATATGAAAGTCATCGTACTAAAATATCTAACTAACAAATCTAAAATAGAGTAATAGCAAAATAAATAAGAAGTCTAGTGTTTGGAAAGAAAAGATCATATGGAAAGAAAGACATCATAAAACAAGAAGAGTTGTGGCAACTCAGATAGGAATAGCTCGTCTTCAAATTTGGAAGTGAACTCTATTGAATGTGGAAGTTGATAGATACCTCTAGATTGCAGTTTGTATTAAAAAAAAGTGAAGGAGTAGTAACTGATAGGCATCATAGACTGATTAAATTAATAACAAATATATAATCATAGTTATAAAATACGAAAATATGTATTTGCACATAATTAACATATAAACATATTCATGAATTATGGAACAACTCAATTACCAATCTAACTCATCAGGTAATCATAACAATCTTTGTTAAAATGCAACAAGAAAACTCATCACATCAAACACTCATAAAAAATATAGATAAGTCAAATAGAAATCATAATTATGATAGCCCTACAAATGCATGTTCATTGCATCTATCAAGAATAAATCACATACCTTTCAATTATTAGTCTCACTCTCATCTGCATACACATGCTAAAAGGTTTATGCTTTTTCATCTAGCCATGACCTGCAGGTACCTTAAATGTTTGTGTACTTTACCGACATGGTACTAGATCCCACACAAATCGCTCCTATGTAGACTCATATCAAACTCGAGCCACTCATCAATAGTGGTGATATACTCATTATATCTATTCATCTCAATATGTCATCCTTTCCGATTTCTTCTCAAGGTAATGTATCAAGCATACATATCTATAATGCCCTCGTTTAATAACATGATTACATCATAGAATAATTATAATTTCGTACTTAATAATATTAATATAAATTAACTCAACAATTTGCGCGCTAAATCTTACTAGCAATACTTAGTTTTACTAAACAATCAACAACTATGTCCGAACACTAAATCTAAATGCAATACAACTCACGTTTCATATTGACAAATAAGTAAAGTCTAACTCTAAGTAAATGGTAACCTACTTTAACCGATGAATTGAAAGAGACTAAGCTAAATTATCCGAGTCTTTCCTTTTATTAATGTCTCAGAATGCTCAAAGTTAAATAAACAAAGTATAAGGTCACTTTAATATCCTACTTTATTCAAATGAAGGTCTTTGATATCTAAATTCACCTAATTCTACTTTTTTAGAAGTCTAACAAATAATAAATAAGTTATTTTATCAAATCAGAGATTTTCATGATCAACACAATCTCATTCATAGAGCTTTGACCCCATTAACCTCTCTTAATAGGGATGTATATAGGGTGGGATAGGACGGAAAAAATCTTAATCTATTAATATTTTGACCCACCCTACCCTGCCCAGTTTAGCATTTTGAAGTAGATTGCCCTACCCCACCCTGCCCCGTTAAGCCTTACCTTGCTCCACCCCATTTCCAGTGAAGCAACTGATAACATCAAAAATTTAACACTTTAGCACTTTAACATGCTATCTTTCATGAACCATACATAGAACGATCAACAACAACATAAAACCAAAATAAATGAAGTTACAAAGATTAAATCATTCAGGAAATCAACCAATCTTAAGATGGTAACAATATAATTTAGCTCATACCAAAGAAGATTTGAACTCTTCACAAAGGAAACTCTGCTCTTGATCAAAGAGCACCAGCAAACAAGCTACCAGCAGTAGCACAAAACTGCAGAGTAACATATACACAAAACTGCAGACAAACTTAAGAGTACTACAAAACTTAGAATAAGCATTGGGGTCCTTATAACAAAGAGTACTACAACACACTGACAATGGTGGGTGAGCTACAACATTGAAAAAAGATCAAACTTCTTAGACATTTTTCTAGGTCGGTTCTGCTTATTTGATGACACGTGTTTACTCAAATTCATTGTTGATTTTCACATATAAATCGACCAAATTGCCAAACCATTAAAGCTGGAATACAGTTATTCTCGTTTCACACTTTCTCCTAGACCAAAGCATTCAAATAGTTGAAAAAGCACTTCAAATCCAACACACAGAATACAGATGGGCAAATCCCAAATCAGAAAAACAATAGTACCTAAAAATGGATCAATCATCTCTGGAAAAGAAAAACAACATTCAAACATCTGTAGCCATGAACTCAGAACGAGATTGGAGATTGGAGATTGTTTCCAATAAGAGCTATATAAATTTGAGAGAACACTTCAACGACGTTGTACGTTAGAAGGCAAATGGGTCAAATTTATTTTAATATGATCCATTTGTAATTTGGGCCTTGCCTGCCCTAACCTAATCTAACCTATTTAATCCTTTCCCTGCCCTGTCCTATTAAGGATATAACCCGCCCCACCCTAATTGCCACCCCTATGACTCTTAGTTTGTATGCTAAAAACTCCATTTTTATGAGGCTCTAGATTCCCAATATCAAGAGTATAGTCTATTATAACTAACTAAAATACGACATAAGAAAACCCGACATTCACCTTAGTTAGGGAAGACTGCTATAGCGAACCGTTCCTTCGCTATAACGGAGCCTAACCAAAATTTTCTCACTTTATTTTTTTTTCAATTTTTGCCAATTTTCAATCTACGAAAACTTATGCAAGGGTACTATCATGTTAAATTACTATAATGGTTGGACAGGGCATTAGTCATTACACTAGAGGTGGCAAATGGGTGGATCAGATCGGATCAGGTAATCATAACAATCTTTGTTAAAAAATGGGTGGATCAGATCGGATTGGATTTGGATCGATTGAATATGGATTGGGCCAAAATGGATTGGATCACAATCCATTCATATAAAATATGAGTAAATATGAATTTGGTCAAATATGATTTGGGTAAAAATGGTTCCAACCCACTTTAGTCTCTTAAAGTCAAAAAAAAATTAAATCTAAGTTTGATTGTTAATGTTCAATCCCTATCACCCCAACCCTATTAAAATTATTTTTTTGGTAAAAAAAAAAATTAATTTTTTCTACTTCAATACCCTATAACCCTCCCACTCCCACCCCACCCGCAACCCTCGTCTAAATTTTTTCTACTTCAATACCAAAAGTTAAATTTAAATTTACAAAAAATATTTTTTTCAATTAAAAAAAAAATTCACCCCACTTCCATCCTACCCCCTCCCCCGCCTCATTTCCACCCTACCCCACATAAAGGTGTGCAAAAATTGATCCGACTAATAAGTCGAATCAAAAAAATATTATTGATTTATTGTTATCGGATTATTGGGTTAACGAGTTTTTAATATTTTTACAAAAAAGTATTCAAAAAAATATTATCGGATTATCGGTTCGATTTTGATTTTTAGTATTGGGTTATTGGGTAAATCAATAACTCGTTAAGAATATAATAATTTACTACTTTATCCTTTCATAAATATTAATAATTTAACATCACTAAATACTAAATCATTACTCGTAAGTCATGTATTTGCTTGGTTTCCAATGTATAACTCTTCTATTGGAAAGTAAATTAGAATATGAGGCCGTTAAATATTGTATATTATTAAGGTTAGGTGCTCAATTAACTTGTTTGTTTTACTGTAACTCATTGTATTGCATCAAATAGTTAGAAAAGTCATATATTTATTTTATGAGTATTTTCTTATTGGGCAAATAAAATATCAAACCGTTAAGGACAAAAAACTGATAAACTGAAAACCGATAAAAAATATCTTATTGATTTGTTATTGATTTAGCAATTTAAAAATCAAAAATCGATAAACCGAACCCATAATCAGCCGCCAAGATCCGCAGAGCCCAAGAAGCAGTGATCAGTACCCGACCATTTGCTGAAACCCTTGTTGATATGTTGTACAACATCGCCCAACCGATCGATGCACACCCTAAACCCCCATTCCCTTACCCCTACTCCTGCCGCCAAATTTTTTAAAGAAAAATAAAAAAAATTCACGCACACAAAAATTATTTTTAGTGCAATTAAGATTTTTTTTATTATGAATGAGGGATCTATGAGTAGGGGTGTTCATGGTTCGATTTGGATTGATTATTAGTTAAAATCATAACTAAACCAATTTAGTCGGTTTATAAATTTTTAAAACCAAATGAAAAAAATAACCATCGGTTTGATTATTGTCGATTTGGATCTGTTTGGTTGATTTCTTTGGTTATTTTTTGGTTTGAAAGTAATAAGTTTATTGAGGACATACACATCTTGAGAGATACAAACACCTAGTACATGAATAATCCACAAAAAACTAATGTGGATTCAATTAAGCAATAGTACTAGAGTTATTATTACACGAACAAAGTGATTTAGTTAAGTAATACTAAAGTCATTATATCCCAAATATGAAATATTTATAGGAGAAAAACCTCAAGCTCAACAATCAAATTACTATACCTGGGGGAAGGGGTACAAGAAAATTATATGCCAAAATACTAACAAGAGAATTTTCAAATATAAATGGTAAAGTTAAAGATTTAAGTTCATTAAAATATAATAAAATATTTATATATTATTTATGAATATTATTTAAATAACTATAAAATTTTTATATATAATTATTCTGTTTGATTTGGCTATTTTTGCGGTTTTTTTTTAGTAAAATCAAAACCAAACCAAATGGAATCGGTTTTCAAAATTTAAAAACCAAATCTAACCAAACCAAATCAAATATCAAAATTTTTAATCGGTTTGGTTTGGTTTGGTTTTTTAACCATAGCACTCTGTTTGGATGGTGGTTTCCCGTGGTTTCATAATGTATGGTATAGTGCAATACAATACCATACAATGTTTGGATAGATTGTATGGTTTATTATTGTTTAATGATTATTTTGTTGTTTGGTTTGATCATATGGTATTGTATCGTAAGTAATAAATTTATCAAAATACCCTTAAATGTTTATAAACTAAAAAAAGAAAATAGGTGTGTTATATGACACAAAAACCTTATCCTCATTTTTCTGTTTTTGTTAGTTAAAATATTTAGGCTACAAAATAGATTTAGATGTTTCAGCAGATAGATATAAAATCTGATTGATAATCCATGAGTACAAGATATTGAAGTTAGATTAATCATATATTTATGATGTGTACGAAGTTTAATTAAAATTTATGAATACTTTCATATTGCCTACTCAATCCTCCAACTGATTTTTGAATAATTATCAAAATTTCATGTGAGAGAAGACATGAGGAAGAGAAACGTCGATGCGGAGAAGAAAAAATAATATGATTTCAACATATATATATATAAGGATTAAGTTTAATAAAGAATAAAGGGTAAATTAGACTTATTTAAATTTAAGTATGAGTATAATTGAAAGAAAAAAAATAAGAGAACCATTGGGAACCACCAATTTGGCGGTTTCAAAAAGTGAAAATTTTCATGATTTTGTAACCACGAAATAGTGATTCTCTGAATAACTATACGATACCATATCATGGGAAACTACCATCCAAACAGAGTGTAACCATGAACAACCCTATCTATAAGTCTATATAAATATCTATATTTTACTCATTTTGATCTATTTGTATTCTGAAAAAGTTTATGAAGCATATAATTTCATTAAAAAGATATTTGGTTAGATAGGCTATCTTTAGATTTCAAAACTCATTTCTAATAAAACCCTTCTAAAACCCATTCAAACAACAAATAAGAAATCAATGGCCTCTTCGCTCTCTTTCACTTCTCATCTCGTCAAATTTCCCATTTCTGATGCTAGATCAATCAACAGAAATCCCACTTTCCAATCACTGAAACTCCCCCTTCCTTTGATTCACTGCGGTATTCGTGAACTACGAGAAAGAATCAATACAATTAAGAATACCCAGAAAATTACAGAAGCAATGAAGCTAGTTGCAGCCGCCAAGATCCGCAGAGCCCAAGAAGCAGTGATCAGTACCCGACCATTTGCTGAAACCCTTGTTGATATGTTGTACAACATCGCCCAACAGCTTCAATTGGAAGATGTAGACATACCCTTAACAGATATCAGACCTGTAAAGAAAGTTGCCCTTGTTGTTATTGCAGGTGAAAGGGGTCTTTGTGGGGGTTTCAATAGTGGAGTATTCAAGAAAGCAGAGGCCCGTATGGAGGAATTGACAAATCTTGGAATTGGGTACACTTTGATTAGCGTCGGCAAAAAGGGTAATGCGTATTTTCGTCGGAGGAGGAAGGGTGAATTTGTCGATAGATTTGTTGAAGGAGAGAGTTTTCCTACAACTAAAGAGGCTCAGGTTATAGCTGATGATGTTTTTTCTTTGTTTGTTAGTGAAGAAGTTGATAAAGTAGAGCTTTTGTATACTAAATTTGTTTCTTTGATTAAATCTGATCCTGTAATACATACTTTACTCCCATTAACGTCGAAAGGAGAGGTTTTCGATGTGAATGGGAGAAGTGTTGATGTAGATGAAGATGAGTTCTTTAGGTTGACTACTAAGGGAGGAAAATTGACTGTGGTGAGGGATCATTTGAGAGTTAAAAAGGGGACATACTTGCCTAATTTAGAATTTGAGCAAGATCCTGCTCAGATTCTTGATGCATTGATGCCTCTTTATTTGAATAGCCAGATTTTGAGGGCACTTCAGGAGTCATTTGCAAGTGAGCTAGCAGCTAGGATGAATGCAATGAGTAGTGCCACGGATAATGCGGTTGAGTTGAGGAGGAACCTTTCCGTTGCTTATAATCGCGGAAGGCAGGCGAAGATCACAGGTGAGATATTGGAAATTGTTGCTGGAGCAGATGCACTTACGTAGCTGCGTTGTATTCTGGTATCAAGATTCTCATTGTTTTGTGATCTGGATTTTTACTTCAATGTGTTCCATTGACTCATTTTGCAAACAGAAGCTTGTTGGACAGGCTTCTCTTGAATCAGAGAAGTTTCAAGTACAGGATTTTCTTGAAGATCAAAATTTGTTGAGGAGATAGTTTCCTAACTAGTACCAAAGTTTAGTACATGATCTGGTGGATTCAGATATTCAGGATTAAGAAAATTCAGCTTATGTTGTTGTAAGTGGAACTATATTTCATTTCTTTTGAGTCTCCTTTTACGAGGGTTCTCGAGAACAGTCTCTCTGTAGGTCTGCGTACATTTTACCTTCCCAGACCCCACTTGTGGGATTCCATTGGGTACGTTGTTGAGTCTCCTTTTGATTAAATCCTTTCCGGTCTGTCTTTTAAGAAGATCAAATGCAGGATTGACAACTCAATTTAATCAGGTGCTTACATACATATTTGTTAGTGAAAGGGAAATTATCATGAAGAAATATCTTTCATGGAAAAAATATAATGAAAATATTTCATTTATCAAATTTGGGTCAGCTTTTGTTGGATTAGTAACGCTAACACATTGTTTGGATGGTTACCCATTGTATTGTATTATACTTTTAATTTAAATACAATAGTTGTTTTGATTGTTACTTAAATTTTATTGTATTGTATCACTTAAATTAGTTAACAATGAAAAAACTTATTTTCTATAACAACCAATTTGATATGATCACGTTGTTATCTTAATATTTTCTTCTCATCTTGTCTTTTCTTACCATGTAATAATTATATTTTATCTTTTATCCTACCTTTCACAGTAGCTTTACAACGTAACCTAATTTTCTTGTAAGTTTGTTATCAATTATATGAGAACATTTGCTAAAACAACCTGTCCAACAAAATTTATGTTGCAGTAGCAAGCCACAAACCACAATATGCAAAAATTGCAAATCATGTTGGGGGAAATAGGTGAACATCTATTTCTTTACTATTTGATTTTAAATAAAGATCTCTAGAAAAAAAATTAAATTCCTTTGCTAGGATATAGACATGGAAAAAGAAATTAATATCCTTTTCCAGCCTAAAACAACTGACATCTACACAATTCCTTTGCCAGGATATAGACAATGTTTGGTACATTTGCTAACCTAACATATCTCTCTCACACTAAAAAAAGAAAGCCAATCATATTGCTATCATATCCCTTATGAAATAATACAAAAGATCTTAGTCATGTCATAATTCGCATTAAAAGACTTTATATTACTCCCCGTCTCATTTTATGTGACACTCTTTGACTTGATGTGATATTTAAGAAAAAAAGAAAGACCTTGAAAACTTAATATTATATTGCCCATATATTATATATTCAAGATCGTCTTTATAAGTTTGAGGGTCTAAAATTAAACTTTATAGAAAAATCTTATTTTTTAAGTTGATATATATATTTATATAATACACTCATTGTAATCCTATAAATACAATTCAGAAAAGTAGAATATATAGACATTATGAAATAAAAAATGCAAATAATGCAAATTTTCAATGAAAAATATATAAATATAAAATTTTCAATAAATCCTTTAATAGATGTGTGATCTCTTTAATAAATAATAATCACCTCTTAATTTAAAATTTTGAGATAAAACTTAGGTACAAAATAATCATCCCAAGGATTACGGACTTATGGTGGTGAAGTATCATTCAATTCTTAATAAGGGGTCTCATACAAAATTGTCTAAGAAATTTATCGTTGTTAATATGAATATTGGACACCTGATAAAAAAATCAAAAAAAATTAATGGGATACAAAAGTTTAAAATCATTTATGATGTTGAATGTTCCCACTAAATTAAGATATAGTAAGAAGTTTTTTTTCCCTGGTGTTAATTTATAAATTTTCATTCCTACAAATATAAATATTACTTGCTCTGTCTCATTTTATGTGGCATCATTTTTTTTTAATTCGTCCCAAAAAGAATATTACATTATTTTAATTGAAAACAATTTAACTTTAAAATTCTTTTTTTTACCCTTAATGAAATGAATCTTAATCACATAAATATTTAATAATAATTTTAGATCATAAATTTTTGAATATTAGAAATAAAAATTAAAATGAACGTTACTTTGATACCACGTAAAAAAATCTAGTTTGATTCTAATTCAATTGAAAAAGTAAGTATTGGTTAATCCATATTTTTAGAAAGAAAAAACCACTTTAAGGATCAATTAAAATCTTCACCACACACCCTTTACCTTCAATTTTAGGTTGGAAAAAAAGGTGAAAGTTCTTATCTAGAAGTAAAATAAATTTAAAAAAATGAAATGAAAAAATGAAGTTGGTACATGGTGGTTATATTATATGTGGAGTGTCTTGCATTCCCTTCCATAAAATTCCACAAACTGCCAATACCTTCTTTCTTCTATGTCAGCCTAACTGCACTCTACTGCTCTTTCTCAGTTGACATAACAGAAGAAAGAGGCATAAACAGACACTTCAATAATTCCATTATCACAGACTTCCTTAGTTTCTGCTGACATCTTATTTTGTTTGACAAAGAAAATTCTTGAAATAGTGTACTGTTTGGCTGGGTTGACTTGTGAGTCTAAGTGGATGTAGCTAATTGAATTAATGAAGAATGAGTTGGAAAAGCAAAAGAGGTGCTGCTTCTCCAAATTTGACCATTTTACTCTGTATTGGCTGCTTCTGTGCTGGAATGCTCTTCACCCACAGGTTCTTTCTTTTCATATTTATATGCATGTCTTCATACTTCAGGAACACTTGCAGCAACTCTAGCTACATATCGTTCAAAACCAAGGGTATATATTGGTTGCATGAAATCTGGTCCTGTTCTTGCGGAGAAGTAAGCAGAGGACTAACCATAAGTCATGGTCGGGGAATTTAGACATTTTAGGAATTAAAATAATGATTGGAGTACAAGAGTTAATAATTCTCCAAAAGGAGATTCTTCCACTGTACAAAGATTACAAGAATATGTTTACAAAAGACATCCTATACTCAAAGTGCGAGTATTTACTTTGCCGAGACCAAGTTTGGGTGTTTTGTTTTTATGTATTATACGTTTTTTAATACATTCATGGTCAACTACTGCACAGCTCAATGGAGCCGATTGTGTGGTTATTGAGACTGATTAGAACCTGAAATTGCTGATATCTGTTTTCCTTACAATTTACATGTGCTCGCAAAACTTCTGTTTTCATTGTTGGTCTTGTTGCCAGTGCCTTAGAGTTAAGCTTGTTTCTTAATAGAAATTTCTCTTTGATGGTTTGATCAGTTGGACTTGAATTCTTTTCAAGTTTAAGAAACAGATAGCAGCGTTTAAATTCATCATAGCTGTCACTGTTGTTACCGTAGAATTTTTTGTTTATCTAAAATGATTTGAGAATATTGAAGGGTTACAGGTTTGCAAGAGAGACTTGTTATTCCTTAATTTCGACAATGTGGTGTTGAAGTTACACAATCCAAATTCTCAAAAGCGGACACCCATCTACATTCATTTCAACAAAAAAGACTGCGAGAGAAAACCATTTGACAGAAATATTTATATAAACCTCGGAAGTTGATTCGTGTGTAGGCAGCAATGTCCGTCGTACCGTTGAATCTAATCTATTCGTGGAATTTTCTTTAGAATGGTTCTTTCTAGAAGCTTCCCCCTTTGCAACTTTGTCCAATTTATTCAATATACTGTGAGCATGTCTGTCTTCACTGTTAACTGTATCATTATGGCTGTAGAGTGTGGACGGTACCTGAAGCTAAAAGCATATCAAGGACAGCACATATTGGTGATCAAAAGGTAGGTTTAGTCTGTGAAGACTGTGATCCTACAACTTTTAAGTATTACATGCAAGAAACGAGGACAACAATGTAATCTTAGGTACTCTGATATTCAAGTTTGTCGGACGTTAATGGCTTTGGTCTTCTTGTTTTTAGCAGGAGGACGTAAAAAGTGAATCCAAGTATATTCCTGGAGATGTTTCAAGGATGCATCATGCTGTACAGTATGTTACTTATGCTAGTTATTCGTAGATTTTGTGAGAATCATTCTTTGACATTAGCATTTAAAAGTAAGAGCTTCTTATCACATTTTCTTTAAAACAAAATGCAGAACCCTGGATAACACAATCTCAAATCTGGAGATGGAATTAGCTGCAGCAAGGGCCTTGCAGGATTCTATGACAAGTGGCTCTCCAATAACTGAAGATCTGAAGATCTCTGAATTAACCAAGAAGAGAAAATATATCATGGTCATAGGGATAAACACTGCCTTTAGTAGCCGAAAGAGAAGAGATTCAGTTCGTGCTACCTGGATGCCTCAAGGTTCTTGAAACTACATTAACGGTGTTTTCTGACTTATTTGTGTTCATCTATTACAACAAGGGGCCTACTGAAATTTTACTTGCGTTAAAGCAGGTGATAAGCTTAAGAAGCTTGAGGAGGAAAAGGGCATTGTGATGCGGTTTGTAATAGGACACAGGTATGTGATTACTGGACTAGGACTGATATCCTTCAGGTGCTTTTACCGAACTTCGTGTTGTAGCTGGTAATGATTTCCCAGTATTGGGACCCATAATTATCAAAGATATTGTCATTTATACTATCATACTCATCTAATTGTCATTTCACCAGTGCAACATCAGGTGGCATTCTTGATAGAGCAATTGAAGCAGAAGAGAAACAGCACGGAGATTTCTTAAGGCTGGTAAAATCAAGTGCTTGATTACCTATGTTTGTTTGTGCTTCAGTTATCACCTTATATCATTGTTATTACTGTTCTTACTTTTGTATTTTGTGTACTGTTCACCATTTTACGTTATTTCGTTGTTGTTAAAGCTTTCATTTCTGTTTTCCCTTTTTCAAACTGTTCTGAAGTGTTGTTTTTTTTTTCCTTTTTTTAAAGCTGGGGGTCTATCGAACGCCCTCTCTATCTATACGAGGTAGGGGTAAGGTGTGCGCACACTCCACCCGATCCATACCCCATTTGTGGGATTACACTTGGTATGTTGTTGTTGTTGATAATGTCAATGCTTTCTGGTCTACTCCTGTATGAAATCCTACCCCTCTTATGGACAGTGATTAGGGTAGACAGTTTGTAGTTCCTCAAATGTTTGCAATTGATCTTCCTTAGGAACATGTTGAGGGATACCTTGAATTATCCGCCAAGACAAAGAGCTATTTTACTACTGCTATTGCACTCTGGGATGCAGATTTCTATGTCAAAGTTGATGACGATGTGCATGTAAATATAGGTAAATGCAGCCTTTTGGGTTCTAAATACCATGCTTCTACTGCTACAAAGTCAATCGCCTTTGCTCACGCTATTAACCTGCATGTCTTCATACTTCAGGAACACTTGCAGCAACTCTAGCTACATATCGTTCAAAACCAAGGGTATATATTGGTTGCATGAAATCTGGTCCTGTTCTTGCGGAGAAGTAAGCAGAGGACTAACCATAAGTCATGGTCGGGGAATTTCCTATATTTAATCGATTTTTGTCCCCCTTTACTTGTAGGGGAGTGAGATACCATGAACCTGAGCATTGGAAATTTGGTGAGGACGGAAACAGGTATTTCCGACATGCAACAGGACAGCTATATGCAATCTCAAGTGAAAGTAGTACAAAGTAGTAACAAGTGAGTATACAGGTATTTCCGACATGCAACAGGACAGCTATATGCAATCTCAAAAGATTTGGCCACTTATATATCTATAAACCGGTAACCATTTGTTTTCTTGTGGACTTGGATTGATTGTTAATTAAATATCATTCGCTGATCTAGAAATATATTTCCTAGGCATATCCTACACAAGTATGCCAACGAGGATGTCACATTAGGATCATGGTTCATTGGATTGGATGTGGAACATATAGATGACCGCAAAATGTGTTGTGGAACTCCACCAGGTAACAACTTCCAACTCCCGATTTCACATATATAGTCGGCCTTTAGATTCACAAAAGTTAAGGTCTTCTTAATCTTCATCGAGCATTGGTATTTGTCATGAACTTCTGGGTCATCTGCTTTTATCTGTATATATAAGGGCTACTTCATGGATATTAGAGTACTACTCCGTTGATACAGATTAAGGAATCTAAATATCAGTCTGCTTGCCTTCTTCCTCGTCACCACCTTGTACTTCATAGTTCACATGTGCAGCGACAATCTATAAGGAAATTTACTTCTTCCTCATGGCTACCTTGAAATTACATGCCCTTCCTGCCAATCGTGTTATATAGGATTCAAATTAGTTGCTTATCGCATATGCTTTGAGAAATCGCACTTAATGACTTAGTTTGCTTCTCTGAATGAGCATCTGGATGATTCTTGAATTGCTTCGTTGAATATATATGTGTCTGACCATAATTTTCTTCATCTATCAACTAATCACCCTATTTGGTCTGAACATTCTTGTAAAGTCGTCTACTATCTTTTTATTATCTATGTTTGAACAGATTGCGAGTGGAAAGCTCAAACCGGCAATGTCTGCGTTGCTTCCTTTGATTGGAGCTGCAGTGGTATTTGCAAGTCTGTAGAGAGGATTAAGGAGGTTCATCGCCGTTGTGGTGAAAGTGAAAATGCTTTGTGGAGCACTGTCTTCTGATATTCAGTACTTCTCCAATCCTCAGGACTCCATAAAATCAGCTTGTAAAATGTAAACTGTACATTCTCATGATCAATATGTGAAATCAAGTGTAAACAATCATTCTTTTTAGAGGCTTAGGAATAAGATTTGTTAGTTTTGTAAGGGGAAATGAAACAAATAAGTGTATACATCAGCAAGCATTTGCTGCTTTCATATAGTAGCAAATATTCCATTCACGTTGGATGACTTTCTAGTTCTAAATACCCTGATCGACATCGTTTATGGTTGGACTAGGACGGTATTTGATCTTTTTGAGCCTCCAACTTTCAATTTTGATTAATGAAAATATTCTTGGCAAATGTTTTTTTAGTTATTCATCTTATCACACTATTTTTAATGTTGTTATTGTTTTCATTAATTAGTGTCATGTATTTGTCACTATCACTTTTTTCTTTTCATATGTTGTGGAAATATCGTGGATTAACTAGCACACAATCACAAATCAAAAAAAATGGAGAAGAAAAATACCGCAAGGATTAATGAGGTTTGGCTTAGCTACTCTCCCAGCAAAAGTAGAGAGTTTTTTCACTATGAAAGAAAAAGAACAAGTTTACAATATTTTCAAGTTCTTAGGACTATATTGTGGATTCTCTGTGTCATATAGATCCTCAATAATATCCCTTACATAGATCCCAGATACCCTATAAGGAAAAAGTTTTCTCAATCCTAGAAGGACAATATTGTCACGTCCCAACCTATGGGTCGTGACTGACGCCCGTTTGGGGCGCCCAAATCACATTACCAAAGCAGATTCCGATATCAGTTACTATTCATTTTAGAAAATTTCG
>DF362204.1:13325-41232 GCA_000787875.1 Solanum virginianum
TAAGACAATATAATTTCATACACACATATACCCCAATTTCGAACCCAACACCCCAAAGTCCATAATTTACTTAATCAAGCAATCCTTCATGGTTTTTGCAATTTAACATACAAAAATACCCATACAAGATTTAAATTTAACTCAAACAAGATAGAAATCACATACCTTAAAAACCCCTCTAAGAACTTCAAATCGCCAAATCCGAATTATAAAGTATTTTCTCAATAAATTAACGCTTCCACGCTACTTGGGGGACCCAATATACTAGGCTTGTAGCATCAAAATAATAGTGAAATCAAAGAAGTGAATTATGGGGGGCATTCACTGTAGCAACCAGTATGGGTTGCTGGGAGTTTCAGGTGAGTCTTGTTTCTTTTTTTTTTAGTGTTCAAGTGAAGGAAGAAATAAGAAAGCTTGTATACATATAATTCCCACCTTGACCCCACTTGTCTACTTGTCCTAATCCAAATTTAACACAATTAAGGTTCTAGATTTTTGTATTTAACTAAAACATTTTTGTGAAAGAAATTAACTCATGGTCTTGTATATGTACACATGTACATATAGATATGTATGAGTTTGTGTACACATCTCTTGAAAAGTTTAACTTTAATCCTAAATTTTTCCAAAAATAACACTTAGGTCCCCAAATTTCCGTAACTACTCCAACACACAAAAATACGGGTTCTAACATATGTATTGACTTGTGATATGATATTGAGAATTCCCTATGATATACAAATGTTTGTGGATCATGTTGTGCGTATTTGTGAAAATACTGGAGATATTATTGTTGAGTTTCATTTGTGGGACAGAGAATTTACTATAAGCTTGGAACAAATCATCATTATGACCTGTACATTGTGGTATTTGGCTTAGATTGATGTATATGTAGTAAAGTGGGATCTTGCATGCACCCCTAATTGCTGTATCATATGCATATGTTCTTGATGTGCATTCTTGACTGAGTTTCACTGGTGAAACATTGAAAGAACTAGGGAATGAGCCACACTTCCATGACTGAAAACATTGAAAAGAAATTGGGAATGGGCCACATATCGATGGTGGTAAACATTAAAAAGAAGTAGGGAACGGGCCATATGGCTGTGGCATATAACACAGATATGAGACATTGAAATACTGAGAATGGGTCTCACGAGTCGGGGCAGGTACATGTATAGATATATCCCCCATGGGTTCCAGAATGATGATATCAGTGGATGTGTATCCTAGGACAGAATGCATCACGAGCACTTGACATTGCATTGATTCATTTTATTTCATATCATTTCATATTATTATACTTTGTGCTTGTAATTTGATTCATTTATTTAGATTGGATTATGAGATGATTATGTTTGGATTGTATCTGTTGAATACCTGCAACTATTGTGAGATATCTGTTGTATAATTGATCTTAGACGTATTTATATGCCGAATTGGCTACAAATACCCATAAATAGAGTCGAGTTAGAGGGTAAATTCATAGAGTCTAGACATTTTAGTTTGTTTTTTCTCTTATTTTGCTAACACAAGGCCAAATGCGCCACTTGATTGTGTTTTTGCAAGTTTTTGCTCAAATGGTGAAAGTCCGGAGTTACACCTGGATTTGAAGGAAGAACACAACCCGGGATTTAGAAGATAAAAATTAGTAGAAGTAGTAAAAAGACCAAAGTTGACATCGTAGACTTGGAATAAAGTTGTGAAAGCTGAAAAATGAAGAAAAAAGGCACAAAGCAGAAAAATGGGCATAGTCCGCATCGCGAATTTGTGCAAATAATGGAAAAAATTATCCAGTCAACAAAATAAGCAAAAATCCAGTGAAAACAAGGGGTTCACATCGTGAACTTGAGGATGCAAAGTGAATTTCGAGTGACAAAATTTTTAATTATATTCTATCAGAGACTTTAGATTTTCAGATTGATTTTTACACAAGAACAGAGAGAGAGAGATGATGGAGAATCTTTTTCTAAGGGTACTTATGTTAGTTTAATCTGTATTTCTTGATTTGTAATGCTTATTAGGTCATTCATGGTGTACGTAGTGACTATGAGTGGCTAAGTCCCGATATTATGGGGTTATAGCCACAGACGATGTTTAGTTCTTAAGTTTGGACATCTATGAATGTGTTCTTTTGATTATTCCTGTATTACTTTTATCTATACTGCATAATCTGGCCAATTAGGTGGTAAATTAGTTATTCACTCTAAATTCAAGAGATGTTGAAGTGAATAGAACACATTAGTATATGGAGCTTGTTAATCTAGGAAACTAGATTGATTCGTGTAAGGTAGACCTGTGACAACTATCCTTACACCTAGCTCAGTTCATAATACGAGAAGATAACATTAATGCATTTTTATTGGTTTGTCTATCTCTGTCAACGATGTAGTTAGACAGTAAATAACGGTAGACCAACAGAGGCGTACAACCCTGTTCAGGTAATTTAAACCCCACAAATCAGTAATCAGGAACCCAGACATAGGTGAAATTGTTAAGACTAAACAGAGTCGTTAAGGCTATAATCCTGGAATTGCTCTTTAATTGATATCTTGATAATAAAAAACCAAATCTTGTTTATAAAAAACTAGTCATTTAATATATTTACATAAAGCTCAACATCTTTTTACTAAAAGCACTTCAAAGGTGATAGCTTGGATTAGTTGCTAATTTCATTTAAATCCCTTGAGTTCGACAACCTGGCTCCTTAATCAGAGCCACTATATTACTTGTTGGACCACGTACACTTGCGTGTAATGGAGAGCAATAAGTTTTTAGCACCGTTGCCGGGGATTTGAAGCAAATTGGTTGATTATCTAAGTTGTCTTATTTTGTGGTGTTCGCTACATTTGATCTTAGTTGTGCTATTGTTCAGGTAATTGGTCTATAAGCTGGAAGATCAGAATCCTTGTTTTCGACAATCAAAGAGGAAAAGAGGGGTTCTATTTCAAACGCCGCCGAGTGAACTCATTGAATAGGAGGATCAAAAAGAGGATACAATAGAAATTGATCCTATTGGAGAGGAAATGGCGAATGGAAACCCACCTGCACTAGTGGCACCTGCACCACCAGGACCAAGGCCAGTTCGGGATGTGGCAATCTCGAGAACCACTTATGTCACTAGCTATTTTCTCAAGCCAGAGCCCGATAGTCGGTGGGAGCTTAAGCAAAACATGGTTCAGTTGTTGCACTCTACTGGAGAGTTCACCGAGCTACCACACGAAGACCCACAAGTACATCTTTGGAACTTTCTAGAGATTGCAGATACCTTCATTCCCACGGGGATGAACAAAGACTAGGTGAGGATGACCTTATTCCCTTTCTCACTACTGGGGGAAGCACGAAGGTGGCTACAAATAGAGCCACCAAACTCTATCACATCCTGAGATGATCTTGCCCGCAAGTTCCTCAGGCGATTCTTCTCATCTGGCAAGACAGCCAAACTCAGGAGTGAGATTCTGAGCTTCAAGCAAAGGCTTGGAGAAAATTTGTATCAAGCTTAGGACAGGTTTAAAACTCTTTTTTATCAATTGTCTACACCATTGTCAAGCTAACGAGGTACTAGTCTATATCTTCATTGAAGGATTGGAACCCAATACCAAGATTCTCCTTGATTCAGCTGTAGGGGGATAGGCATTGCCATTGTCAAGCTAACGAGGTACTGGTCCATACCTTCATTGAAGGATTGAAACCCAATATCAAGATTCTCCTTGATTCAGTTGTAGAGGGACAAACATTAGAGAAGACATACGATGAATTGTATGCTCTTCTCAATAGGATTGCTCAAGGAAACCCAGAATGGAATGCAGGGTCAAGCCGACAGGTAGTCCAGAAGCAGGCCGGTGTGTTGGAGATTGATGCTATAACTGCCTTGCAGGCTCAAATGTCAGCCATGCAGAACATGATGACCACACATTTCAACAATCTGGCATTGAGCAATAGGTCAACCATCAGCCCCAGTTAATATGGTACAACAACAACAAAATGGTTGGTGTGATATTTGCGTGGGAGATGACCACATGGCTGAGTTCTTTGGAGCAAATCTTGAAGCAGTAAATTTTGTGGGCAGTTCCAACAGAGGCGGATATCAAGGCTTTGGGAACTTATATAACCCAAATTGGAGGAACCACTCGAATTTCTCATAGGGTGGAAATCAGCAGAATCATGGGCCACATCAGCAAATACCACGGGGTAGTAATGCTTATCAAAATCAGCTAGTGCAGCAGCCTGCAAGACAAGCCAACCTAAATAATATGACTAACAGTGAGGTGCTGAGGCAAATTTTGGTGAACCAGCTTAGACAAGAAGAGGATATTCAAAGGAATAAGCAGGATCGCCAGAACTTGGAGAAGCAGTTGGGATAGTTGGCCAGCTCGATTAATTCTAGGCCTCAAGAGGGCCTCCCAGGTACCATGGATCCCAACCTGAAGCAAGTTAATGCAGTCAGCACAAGAAGCGAAAGGCCTTTGACCGAGTTAGTCCTAAAGAAGAAGGATGAGGCTGACCAAAGTACTGCACAAAATATTGAGGCTGGCAATTCCAACCCAAATACTAATGAGGCAAGTCTATTGCCTAAACCTCCCCCTCCATTTCCACAGAAGAAAAAGAAGGAGGATAATGATCGTTTTTAGAAATTCATCTGGCTACTGAAATAGGTACAAATTAACTTACCTTTGATTGATGTTTTGCAGGGGATATCAAAGTATTTAAAGTATGTGAAGGACATTATGGCCAACAAGACCAAGTGGGCTGAATATGAGACTATCGCACTCACAGAGGCTTGTAGCTCCAAGATTCTTAATAGATCACACTTACCAGCTAAGTTAAAGAATCTTGGGAGCTTTACTGTGCAAGTAACCATTAGGAGATGTCTGAATGCAAGAAGCTTGTGTGATTTGGGCGCAAGTATCAACCTAGTACCCAGCTCCATGTTCTTGAAGTTGGGGCTTGGGAGGCCAAAGCCCACCACCATCGTGTTACAATTAGCTGATCGGTCAGTGACAAGGCCAGATGGTATGATTGAGGATGTCTTAATCCAAGTGGGATCTCTCATCTTCCCTGTGCATTTTGTCATCTTGGATTTTGAACTAAACCCTGAGGTCCCATTCTGGACGCCCATTCCTAGCTACAGGAGGGACGTTAATTGATATTACAGCAGGGAGGCTTACCATGAGAGCCCATGACAAAGTGGAGGTATTTGACGTCTATAAAGTAATGAAACTACCAGTTGCATACGAAGATTTAGCAGCCATCGCAGTGATAGACATTGTGGTTGCAGTGAGTCAAGTTGAGATCACAGACCCACTAGTCAGGATATTGCTGAATCAAGGACTAGTAGATGATACGGAGGCCAAAGAAATTTAGAGTGTGCTGAACACTCACAATGTAAGCATCTTGAAGAAAATGGCTGAGCCATTGAACAGGGTGTTGGGACCACCACCCAAACCCTCAGTTGAAGAATCTCCTCAGCTGGAGTAAGCCATTACCATCCCACCTCAGGTATGAATTTCTTGGTGAAAATAATACTTTACCTGTAATCTTTTCTGCTTCATTGACTCTAGCTCAGGTGGATGCTGATGTGGCTGTTCTGAAGAAAAGGAAGAGAGCAATGGGTTGGCAGATGTCAGACATCCATGGCATTAGCCCAGCCCTATGTATGCACAGGATTTTCAAAGAGGAGGGTCACAAGCCAGTGGCCCAACCACAGAGAAGATTAAATCTGATTATGAAAGAGGTAGTGAAGAAAGAAGTGATCAAGTGGTTGGATGCAAGGATCATCTTCCCATCTCAGAAAGCAAGTGGGTAATCCCTATGCAATGTGTACCCAAGAAAGGAGGGATGAAAGTCATCACCAATGATAAGTATGAGTTAGTACCAACTAGAACGATGACGGGGTGGCGTATCTTAATGGATTACAGAAGGTTGAATCATACCACCAGAAAAGACCACTCCCAATGCCCTTCATTGATCACATACTGGACAAACATGCTGAGAAAGAGTACTATTGCTTCCTGGATGGGTACTAGGGTACAACCAGATCACTATTTCACCCGAGGACCAGGAAAAGATGACCTTTACGTGTCTATATAGGACCTATGCTTTTAAACGCATGCCCTTTGGTCTGTGCAATGCACCAGCCACTTTTCGAAGATACATGATGGCCATATTTCATGACATGGTGGAGGACTTCGTAGAGGTATTCATGGATGATTTCTCTATCTTCGATAAATCTTTTAAGAGGTGTCTACAAAATTTAGATAGGGTGCTAGCAAGATGTGAGGAGACAAACTTCATTCTTAATTTGGAGAAATGTCACTTCCTAGTTAAAGAAGGGATAGTCCTAGGGCACAAGGTATCCAAGCAAGGGTTAAAGGTGGACAGAGGAAAAATCAAAGTGATCGAGAAGCTACCCCTATTGGTATCTATTAAGGGAGTCTAAAGCTTTCTAGGATATGTGGGGTTCTACCACAGATTCATTAAGGGCTTCTCCAAAATTACAAAGCCGCTGTGTACCCTTCTGGAGAAAGAGATACCCTTTCACTTTGATGATTCTTGTTTGCAGGCGTTCAAATTATTGAAGAAGAAGTTGGTTGAGGCTCCAATCTTGATAGCACCTGACTGTGAGCTCCTATTCGAGCTAACGTGCAATGCTAGTGATATAACAATATGTGTTGTTCTAGGGCAATAAAGAGACAAAGTGTTCCACTGCATTTACTATGCCAATAAGACTCTGGATGCAGCCTAAAACGGTTACTGAGAAAGAGATGTTGGCACTAGTGTATGCGTTTGACAAGTTCAGATCATACTTGGTGGGAACCAAAGTAGTTGTGTTCACAGACCACGCGACTGTAAGATACTTGTTCAATAAGAAGGATGCAAAGCTGTGACTGATCAGATGGATCCTATTGCTTCAAGAGTTTGATATTGATATTAAGGATCGAAATGGGTATGAGAATTAGATTGTTGATCATCTGTCCTAGTTAGAAAATGATGCTCACATAGGTGAGCAACTGCAAATTAAAGAAGAGTTCCCAGATGAGCAGCTGCTAGCAATTGAAGTAGAATAACTACCGTGGTATGCAAATATAGTGAATTACTTGGTAAGTGGTGTATTTCCTCCTGATGCTCCATATTAGCAAAGAAAGAGGCTGGCTTATGATGCAAAGGCATATATCTAGGATGAGCCATATCTCTTCAAGCAAGGGGCAGACCGAATGGTAAGAAGATGTATTCCTGAGTTAGAGATGCAAAAGATCTTAGAGAGGTGTCATGCCTCTCCGTATGGGGGCCATCATAGCTGTGAATAGATAACACACAAAGTGCTGCAATCAAGTTTCTTTTGGCCTACCCTCTTTAGAGACGCTGTACAGTTTGCTAAGGCTTGTGATGTTTGCCAGAAGACCGACACCATATCTCGAAGGCATGAGATGCCCCTAAACAATATTTTGGAGGTAGAGATCTTTGATGTTTGGGGCATAGACTTCATGGGGCCATTCCCGCCATCTTTTAGCCATCACTACATCCTGGTAGCAGTTGATTATGTGTCTAAATGGGTGGAAGTGGCAACTCTTCCAACCAATGATGCTAAGGTGGTAAGCAAGTTTCTAAAGAAGAACATCTTCACTCATTTTGGAACTTCAAGAGCCATCATTAGTGATAGAGGCACACATTTCCTTAACCAAACAGTGAGGATTCTTCTAGCTAAGTACGGGATAAGACACAAAGTGACTATAGCTTATCTCCCGCAAATGAGTGGACAAGTTGAGGTGTCAAATCGGGAGGTTAAGCAGATATTGCAGAAGACAGTGAATGCTACCCAGAAAGATTTGGCTGTAAAGCTTGATAAAGCATTGTGGGCGTACCGAACAGCCTACAAGACACCAATAGGCATATTCCCTTACAGGTTGGTATACGATAATACTTGTCATTTGCTAGTCAAGCTCGACTACCAAACATACTGGGTGATTAAGAGGCTGAATCTTGACCCAGTTCTTGCTAGCAGAAAAAGATTAGAACAACTGGAGGAGTTGGACAAGTTCTGGCTCCAAGCCAATAAGAACGCCAAGCTTTACAAGGAGTGAACAAAGAAATGGCACGACCGGCACATCATTAAGAGAAACTTTGAACCGAGCCAATGGGTATTGCTTTTAAACTCTCATTTAAAGTTGTTTCCAGGTAAGCTGTGATTGAAGTGGAGTGGACTGTATATGGTATTAGTGGTAACACACTATGGAGCGGTGGAATAAAGGATGCGACCTCCAACCAAAAATTTTTGGTAAATGGTCAATGTGTCAAGTACTACTACGGTGAGGACACCAAACAAGTTTGAAGAGGCCATTGAGTTGGCCAATGATGAATGAGCATATAGTGCATCGTAGCGCAATGATAAATCAGGTGATGTACGGGAGGCAACCCGTGGTGAGGTAACAAGTATCTTAGGTTTCTTTCTTTTATTTTATTTTTCAAAAAAAATAGAAACAGAATCAGATCCCGTAACAACTTATGCAAAAAATTGCACAAGTATAGGTCTGCGATGCAAAACCTGTGTATTTTTGTGCAAAATGTTTCGTCCTCAATTTTTGACGATCCGTTGGGTATTATTTTTATTTTTTTGGTCTAATTCACTTGTTTTAGTATTTTGAAGCATATTCAGGTGTTCGAGGGATTTGATGAGGTTCGGAGCTAAAAAAAATATTTTGTGGAGCCCTGGATAGTGTGCATTTGCGATAGCACCGCAACGCGGATGCATCGCGGATGTACACTATTTTCATGCTTGGGATGATTCGAAAAAATGAAAAATTATAAGTTAAAGTCCGCATTCACTCCGTGACATGGAGGAGATGCGGACATGTACTATTTTTTTTGTGTCCCCACTACCTTAAATAACCCTCAACTCATTCCCCCCCTTTTTTTGTATTCACCTGACCCAAACCCCTTCTTTCCCATTTTTCTTTCATTTCTTCTCCCTCCATCACAAAAATTTCAAATTAATCTGATAGCATATCACTTTATCAAGATCTTCATCACGCGGATTACATTCTCCATGCAAGGTATGTCTCCCCGCCTCACTTTTGCTTGATTTTACTACTTCAACTGATGAACTCCATCTTGATTTTGAGTAAAATTGAAGTGGGTTAAGTTGTTTGATGTTTGATCCTAATTGATACTTGTTGGGAGTGACAAATTTTGGCCTAATTTGTTCATGTAAGTGGTCTTTGGTGCTAAAGTGTTGGGGGGTGAAATCCTAGGTCGAAATTGAGGGGGAATTTGGGGAAAATTGGGGGATTTTGTGCTCTTGGTCTTGTATTGTGAATAATGTGATGTAATTATGTTAGGAGTTGCAAAATTTCAAGTTTGGGGTTGAATACACTGTTTGGGGGGTGGGGGTAGGGTTGAATTGCTTGAAATTCCTATTATGCTTACTGGTTTGAACATGTGATTGATGAAATTGGGGGTTGAAAGTGTTTGGGTGGTTTCGTTGCCTTGAAACAGGGGGTATGCTGTTTAACCATTATGTGTTTAGTAGCCTTTATGACATTGGGAAGTCTAAGTACCTTCGCCATACAATGCTCTAATCTAAGTGTGGGGTCGTGGGGTGCAGTCACTAGGTAGTAGGGGCCATGTTGCTTATGTATTACCTTTGGGCTTGTCTGTGTGTCTACAGGTTATCATGTCTTCTCGTGCATATTGATCAGGGTAGTCTAGTAGGGTCGGGGCCTCAAACACTAGGGAAGGGCCAGGGACATACCTGAAGTGCCTCGAGCTCCGGAGAGAAAGGGCAAACAGGTCCGGTTTGGAGTGAAAGTTGTTCATCTAGAGGGCAAGCGGTGGTATAAACCCCACGATGAGACCAAGTACTACCCAGATGTCCCCATAGATGCGACTCTTTGGGTGATGAGTACCCCCAAATTTGCCCCGCTGCTTGGAGCTATCACTATATTTCTTGTTCGAGGAAACCTAGTCCTGCAATCTCAATCTGGTCTGGGAGTTTTATGCTAATTTGAGTAAGGAGCCGCAGTCTCAGTTGATGATTGTCAGAGGAGTGAAGGTGAACATCTCTCCACTTGCTATTAACAGGGTCCTTGGAACTTCAGAAGATGTTTTAGCAGGTGTATTCCTGGAGCTCTACCTTCACCCACCCTACCAGCCATCCGATACACACTTATCGTGGTGAATTCCACCGCCAAATGGATCCATCATGCCGATAAGGGCTATCATCTCTCCTTCTTATTCGTCACATGAAAAGGGAAATGTGGGTCTGGGTCAAAATTGTGACTTACTCGTTCTTTCCAAGATAGCACTTCATGGCTGTCATGAAGGATCGAGTATGTCTTGCTTATGCGCTGATGACAGGGATAGAGGTGAACTTTGGCACCATATTCAAAACTGCTATGCAGAAGCCCAAAACACACAAAGGAAGCAGGTATGCCTTCAATAGCCTTATTACTGAGTTATGTCGTCTTACAGGTGTTCCTATTGAGGCTGCAGACTACTGCCCCATCGTTCCAGCATCCCCATGTTTTCATCAATATCAAAGGGCTTGACGTGTCCATGGGCCTAGTGCTCACCAATGCAAAGAGAGGCCGCTGTGATGAGTTGATTATGGTCCACTTAATCTGTAGAACTTACCTTTGAGTTTAGGTGGTATCTTTTTATCTTACAGTACTCTAGATGCAAGTCTCCATTTAGTCCATGCCGCCCCAATACGATGTGTGACATCATCGTTGATATTGCCATTATTCTGGATGATGGACCCCAGATACTTAAAGTTTTCCCTCTTGGGGATCGGTTGAGTGTCAAGCCTCACATCAAGGTTTGCTTAGTCCCTCTTAACACTGAATTTGCACTCTATGTATTCAGTTTTGGTGCTGCTAAATTTGAATCCTTTATACTCCAAGGCGTGTCTCCAGGCCTCCATCCTATCATTAACTTTAGTCTGAGTCTCAGTCAAGCCAAAAGACATTATCAAAAATTCAAAAAGCCATACCTAGTCCAAAAAGCCATCTTGGAAATATTGTCTTGTAAATATCACATTCCCTCACCTTCACCTGGTGGTATCCGGACCGAAGATCAATCTTAGAAAAGTGACTAGCCCCTTGTAGTTGATAAAAAAGGTCATCAATCCTTAGTAGAGGGTATTTGTTCTTTATTGTGACTCTATTGAGTTGCCAGTAACCAATGAACATCCTAAGGAAGCCATCCTTTTTCTTTACAAACAACACCAATGCACCCCACAGTGACTTGCTAGGCCTTATGAAACCCTTCTCTAACAATCCTTCAATTTATCCTTCAACTCCACCAGGGCCATACGGTAAGGGGGAATAAAAATGGGTTATGTATTGAGGAGGAGGTCTATACCAAAACTTATTTCCCTTTTGGGAGGAACACTGGTAAGGTCATCAAGAAAGACATCAAGAAGCTCATTGACCATCAGAACCGACTCAATAAGGAGGACTTTAGACTCAACATCCGTAACCCTCATAAGATGGTAAATACAACCCTCAGAATTAGTTTTTTTGGGCCTTAAGACAAGAAATGAATTTACCTTTGACCACCACATTATAACTTTTCCACTCAAGAATGAGTTCATTAGGGAATTGGAATCTAACATTATGGGTGCTATAATTAATGGAAGCATGATATGCATGTAACTAATTCATCCCAAGAATAATATCAAAATACACCATATCAGGTTCAAAAAATCACAAGGCTAGACTTTATGCAATACGGACACGAGACAGTCTCTATAGAATCTTTTTGCAATAATGGACTCACCAACGAGGATAGACACTTCATAAGGTTCACACAATAATTCGGGACACACATGAAGCTTATTGGCAATAAAAAGAGTAATGAAAGAAAGAGTGGCACCCAGATCTAATAAAGCATGCACATCATAATAAAAAATCTTTAACATACTGGTGAAGCACTATGCTATGTCTAGCGACCCTTGGGGGGTATGGTTGAGATCATCGACAATCATCCTTGAAATTTTTAGTAACCTATGGGCACTGCCTCAACTTATGATCCTTTGTACCACACCAAACCATACACTCGAACCGACCAAATAAACCCTTGAATAGTACCTTCCACACTCGTGGAACATAGGAGAAGCTTGAACACTAACACCCTTGGCACCACCGTGTGCCTTTTGGGTTTCATGGGCATTATGTCCTTGAGAACGATCACCCTTGCCTTTCCTTTGAGCATATGGATAATCAACAATTTTGTGGCTCACCTTGCCACACCCATAGCAAGCATGTGAATCCCTCAAGTACCTTCCATTATGATTCCTTCCACATTTTAGGCACCTTAGAAAACTTATCCCACCATTACCATCGAGCCCAGCCAAACACTTTCCTTGATGCTTCTTGCCACACCCATGACAAGTGCCAAAAATGACTTATTTTTGAAATCATGCACAGATTTTGAGATATATGGACATTACGATTATGAGATATTTTGAAGCATATGAGGGTGTTTCAGACTTGTAAAGCAATCTATGAGTTATATAAGACTCTCATGAATAAGAAATTTTAGGTGTCTGACCTATCTAAGTTCATCACAAAAACCTTAAGAACATATTCAGTCCTCAATTTTACCAGCATTGAAGCAAACAAATGCACATTCAAAAGTTTAGCATAAACCAACCAACCCCCATTATGGTTAACACACTAGTCACCCCATTGAAAATGATCTAACATCAATCACCCTACAATTCTGACTAACCCATATTTAGTCAAATTAGCATGTACCTACGGCACATATCAAAAATTCACAATAATAATGTATGCAATATGATTTACTTAAACATAGGTAATCCTTCAATAGGCATAGCAATCAAAAATTAGCAAAGGCAAAACATCCAATTCCTAACTCAAATATTTAATTCAATCAAAGACAACCATAATTTCATGTTCATCATT
Source organism: Solanum virginianum (assembly GCA_000787875.1). Classification (NCBI taxonomy): domain Eukaryota; kingdom Viridiplantae; phylum Streptophyta; class Magnoliopsida; order Solanales; family Solanaceae; genus Solanum; species Solanum virginianum. Next base: position 26,252 of record DF362204.1, read on the forward strand.
TGAATTCACCAAGAATTTCATGATTAAACATCAAACCTATACGCTCATCAAGTAAAACAAGTACTAATCAAGGCAAATTAATGATCAAATTTAAATCAAGAAACTTACCACAAATAAAGAATAACCTAAAGAACAAAAAGAGAGAAGATAATTGAACCTGAAACCCAAGGTGTCAAAAAATCACACTGCAAAATGGTTACCCTAGCCGGAATGTGATCAGAAAAAGAGAAGGAGGGAAAAATTTTGGGAAATTGCAGTCAATTAAGTCAAAAGTAGGGTCAAAATATTTTGCCCCCCATGTATACCTTTACCAGGTTGCAGTTAAAATTACTGGGCTTGGGTCTACAAAAGCCTGACTACGAGGCATAGATAGATCTATGACTCATAAGTCCTGATCTCGTAGACCTCTCAACACTTAGAAAAATTTAGAATCTTACCTAAGTTCCACGAACCTAATTCGCGACTCATAGTTTGATCTATGAGTCATAAAGTTAGTTCATGGGTTGAGTGCACACTGTTCATGCTCACTGGAAATCTCTACGAGATGGGTTTGAGTCGTAAAGTGTAATATGACTCGAAAGCCCAGTCATAGAAACTGTATCTGATATATTTCTCAACAAAATCTATTGCCTTAGTCATTTATTTGCATACTCTTCATAAAATTCACTTACATCCTATATGCAACAAACGCAATGTGAAAAATAGCAATCAAAACACAATCAAACAACTACATAAGAATCCAAAAATTGAAAATAAACTCAAAACTAAGGTAAAACATCAAAAATCCTTGGGCTACCTCCCAAATAGCAACTAATTTATTGTTGTGGCACGACTTAGCTAGCTTGGTAACCAGACTTCCTCAAGCTCTGGTGTGTCATCATCAACAAATTCTGTCATGGAGCTTGTTATCTTACCTCTTTGAATCTTATCCAGTTGTGCTGACACAAGTCCAAATTTGCTATTGAGTTGTTAAATGGCCATAGAGTATTGGTCCACTCTGAGGTTTATCTTGTCAATGTCGGACTTGATCTCCTTCAATGTCTCATCTTTAGTATCTACCCTCTTTAACAACTAGTCAAGCATCCCCTCAATTCTTGAGTTCCTATCTGCCATGTCATAACTGTGTGTGGATACATTTGCTTGATTAGAACTCATATCAACAGTGCTTACACAATCCAATAAATGTCTATTCCAAGGCTTTCGCACATGGTTGGATTTGACTACCATACTCATGTGCTCAAGAATCTCAAAAATGGTTGCTCTACAAACTGACCTCCTAAGAGGGCATCGACGCATGCTTGACTATTGGCAACTAGAGCTCGATAGAAGTTTTCTAGCAGGACATTTCCAGGAATCTTATGGTCTGATGTGTTTCTCAAGCATCTATTGAATCGCTCCCACGTATTAAGGATTTAATCACTAGGGAATTTCTTGAGTTGATTGATCTGGTCCTCCATTTAAAGCCTATTTGGTTTAATAAAGTACCTCTCTAAGAACTCCCTTTGCAATTCTATCCAACTGGTTATCAAACCTTGTGGAAGCTCCAATAGCCATTAACACAGCATTGATCCTTAAGCGAGGGATGGTTACCATCTTTCCTATCATTCTGGATAGCTTGAGACATATTCTAAAATGTAACGGTTAGGAATCAGAAATAAGCCTTAGAGAACCTAGCTCTACTGCACGACATAGATCATGAAGAAGTGAACATTTCCAAAAATACCTCATAGCCTCTTATTCATAGTTATGGCGCACTTTAAAACCATGAATAAGACTCTAATAGACGCGGTGTGTAGGATTTCTGAGGACCATTAACAACCTAGTACTCTTAAGCTTATCACGACCCATGCCTAGGGATTTGACGTGACATGGTGAATGGGGAACCCGAAAGGACTCCAAACAAGCCTCATAGCATATCATCCACATCCTTAGTCCCAGAAAAAATAAATAAGAAGAAGTGATATAATCAAAAAAGGAAGTAGGACTAAGGGAAGTCTTTCATAAACATAGAAACATAAGAAGATTCAAGCTCAAAAGCATATACAAACTTAGTATCCAACAATACCTCTACTTTAAAATGAAGCGGGAGCCAAGACACTTTCAGGGCTCACCCTCATAATAATAAGCATCCAACATAAGAAAAAAGTCTCATCATAGCATGAAATAAAGTAGATATTATTCTCCGAGTTGAGGACTCACAAAAATCGTTCTTGGAGAATCGAACTAGCCACGTGGAGAAGGATGATCAAAAGAAGCTCCGATCCCTACATAATAATATCATATAGGCATAGATAATGCATTATTATATTTGAATGTAATAAGTATTCAGGGTGCAATGCAACATAGACATAAGCCAATATATTCAAAATGCATAATTATAATCAATGGATATATAATCTCAATATGAGATGCATGAAAATATTGTAAAACATTCAACTTGCATAATATATATCACACATATATGGGAAGAGACATCAATCGACATAGACCAAGCAGCTATAACTTAGAATCCAAGGCATGACACCCTCTTGATACAGGTAACCGAGCATGGCACCCCTCGGCAAAGTGTGATCTATTTGCCAAGGTAAACCAAACATGATAAGATGAACTAGATGGATCCACTAGTATAGCAAGGGTAAATATTCATAATTCTATTATGACACATAGTTTAGAGATTAAAGACTTAATATAAGAACCGCTTGAGTCGAGCACCCATCTAAAGCCTCAATCGGTGCTAAGTTAAATTCCATGGAATACTTGAAATAATCATACTTTAATCATAACATTAATAACTTGTAGAAACATGATAACATGGCATGAGTAAAAATCTACTAAAAGCTCTATGAGAACACACAAAATTCTAAGTTTTAAGTATCAAAATATGTTGTATTTTATAGCACATCAGCACCCTTAATTTAAAATTGTTGCTCTTCCTCAAGCGATTAGTGAGCCTAACTTGAACATAAGAGTAGATAATAATCATACATGATCCCTTTCTTTAACATGAATGGCTCACAAGAGGTAGAAATCTTGAAATATGGTTCAACTTGACACTTCTAAAATCATAGATACTTTTCATGAATTCAATACATGATTGAAAGCCCTTAATCATCATGAAGTCATTTGACCTGTAAATCATATAATAATTCAACAACTTGAGAATTCTTGTCATGAAATTTGATCAAACATATTGTGGATTCATGATCTTATTCAAAATCATGCAATTCAAGACTAAAACAAGAAGAGTAAACTTAATGCAAATAAACCTACCAATATTGTAGTAAAACCCTTCTAGTCTAGAGCAAAACAAGAAGCGTAAACTCAACTAAAATCAACCTACCTATATTGTAGTAAAACCCTCTTTTAGGGTATCTTGAAATCCATCACAAAAGCTCATAATAGTTCATAGTTTCATAGCTCAAATCATGCATAGTCTTAATAGATAAAATCAATTCATGGAATAAGCTTGAAGTAGATATTGATGCATAATCAATCAATACTTAATAAAACCCCAAACATAATTTTTGTTCAAAATTCATAATAAGAAATACCTTTAGAAAATACAACTTGAAATCATGTAATTTTTATAAAAAGAGAAGGTTGGGTTCCATGGGTGAAAGGACCTATGGATGAAGACCCACATATCTTAAATGTTGAATTTCTTGAAGTGAACTTGAATGAGACTAGAAGCTTGAGATGGGTTCTTGAGTTTCAAAAATTGATCTTGAAATCCTTGAATTTGAATGAGAGATTTGATAAAGCCTTGGAGATGTTTTAGAGAGGGTTTTATGAGTTATAGAGTTCAAAAGTGGCTAAGTATAGAAGATTTCTTGTTTAATTGGGCACAGGGCTATTACCCCAATACCCTTGGAAGAAATAAGAAAACCAAGGAAAATCTAACACTTGTTCGTGTCAAGTCCAAGACACAGACCAAATGCAGAGCACAAGCAACACTAATCCGCGTCCAGGCCATGTCGCGCTTGGGGCATCGATGTTCTCTTGAAATCGTAAATTAGAGTAAATTATTTTTTGCTAATTGTCTTCTAAAGTTCGAGTTATACCTATTTTCCACTCAATTTTGTCCCCTGATCAAGAATAAGAAGTCGTATTTTTGAAATCATGCAAGGATGCTGAGATATATGGATATTATGATTATGGAGCATTTCGAAGCACATGAGGGTTTTTCAAATTTGTAGAGTAATCTATGAGTCGTAAAAGACTCTAGTGAACCAGAAATTTTAGGTGTCTGACCTATCTAAGTTCATCACAAAGACCCCAAGAACATATTCAGTCCTAAATTCAACCAGCATCGAAGCAAACATATGAACATTCATAAGTTCAGCATAAATCAACCAACCCACATTATGGTTAACACACTAATCACCCCATCAAAAATGATCTAATATCAATCACCCTATAATTTTAACTAACCCACATTCGTTCAAACTAGCATATACCTAAGGTACCTATCAACAATTCAAAATAATAATATACGCGATATCATTTACTCAAACATGGGTAATGCTTTTATAGGCATAGCAATCAGAAATCAACAAAGGCAAAACACCCAATTCCTGTCTCAAATATTTAATTCAATCAAAGGCAATACTAATTTCATCTTCATTATTCGAATTTACCAAGAATTTCATGATTAAACATCAAACTTACATGCTCATCAAGTTAAACAAGTACTAATCAAGGCAAATTAATGATAAAAAATAAATCAAGAACTTACCATAAATGAAGAATAACTTGAATAACAAAAAGAGAGAAGATGATTGAACTCAAAACCCTAGGTATCGGAAAATCATGCTGCAAAATGGTCACCCTAGCCAGAATGTGATCAAAAAAAGAGAAAGAAGGAAAATATTTGGGAAATTACAGTCAATTAGGTCAAAAGTGGGGTCAAAATATTTTGATCCCCCTTGTATACCTTTATTAGGTCGCAGTTAAAATTACTGGACTTCAATCTACGATACCCTGACTATGAGTTGTAGATGGATCTAGGACTCGTAAGCCCTTGTCTCGTAAACCTCTCAACACTTAGAAAACTTCAGAATCTTACCTAAGTTCCATGAATCCCATTCACGACACATAGTTTGATCTATGAGTCATAAAGTTGATTCATAGGTTGAGTGCATACTATTCATGCTCACTGGAGATCTCTACAAGATGGGGTTAAGTTATAAATTGTAATATGATTCGAAAGCCCAGTTGTAGAAACTGTATCTATGCATTTCTTAGCAAAATCTATTGTCTTAGTCATTTATCTGCATACTTTTCATAAAATTTACTTGCACCTTATATGCAACAAACTCAATGTGAAAAATAGAAATCAAAACACAACAAATAACTACCTAAGAATCAAAAAATTGAAAATAAACTCAAAACTAAGTTAAATCATAAAAAATCCTTGGGTTGTCTCCCAAGTAGCAACTAATTTATTGTCGCAGCATGACTTTGCTAGCTTGAGTAATCAAACATCCTCAAGCTCTGGTGCATCATCATCAACAAATTTTGCCTCCTTTATGGAGCTTGTCATCTTGCCTCTTTGAATCTGATCCAATTGTGCTGACACAAGTACAAATTAACTGTTGAGTCATTAAATAGCCACAGAGTGTTGGTCCACCCTGAGGTTTATCTTGTCAATGTCAGACTTGATCTCCTTCAATGTCTCATATTGAGTATCTGCCCTTTTTAATAACTGGTCAAGCATCCCCTCAATTTTTGAGTTCCTGTCTCCCATGTCATGACTTTGTGTGGATATATTTGCTTGATTAGAACTTATATCAACAGTGCTTGCACAATCCATTAAATTTCTATTCCTAGCCTTCCACACATGGTTGTATTTGACTACCATGTTCATATGCTCAAGAATCTCTACGAATGGTTGCTCTACAAACTGACCTCCCAAGAGGGCATCAGCGCATGCTTGACTTTTGGCATCTAGAGCTCGGTAGAAGTTTTCCAGCAGGACATTCCTAGGAATCTTATGGTCTGGTGTGTTCCTCAATCATCTATTGAATAACTCCCATGTACCAAGGATTGAATCACCAGGAAATTGCTTGAGTTGATTGATCTTATCCTTCATTTTAAGCCTGTTTGGTTTAATAAAGTACCATTCTAAGAAATCCCTTTGCAATTCTATCTAACTAGTGATTAATCCTTGTGGAAGCTCCAATAGCCATAAGGCAGCATTACCTGTAAGCGATAATAGGAAAACATGAAGTCCCACAATATCTATAGACAGATTATATGTCCCCATCACACTATTATAAACAAATTCCACATTGTGCAAGTGCCTATGTGGATCCCCTAATGATATGCCCACAAATAATCCATGGTTTTGTAGCATTTAAAGTAACCCACTAGAAACTGTGAACTTTGTATCAGCCGGTAGTGGTGGCAAAATAATAGCCTCGGTCACATCTATAGGCATAGAGTTCAATCTATATTGATTTCACCAGGGAGCATTGTCATTGAAATCCTTAAGTTGTGGAATATTCTCCAAAGGAGGTGGGTTATCATTCCGATCATCTTTATTAACATTATGATTCAAGGTTTCATTACCCGCGATGTAGTATTTTCTTGGGCCATTCTTCTTGCAATTCTTTGGATCTCTGGATCAAGTGGAGTTAAGGGATTACCTTGACTCCTAGTGTTGGGCATACACTACTAGTATACCTTGCAAAAGAAATAAAAATAAAAACAAAAGCAAAATACAAGGCAACTAAGGATTAACACTTGAATTACAATCACTAGTGAATTCAAGGACTCACAACAAATTTACCAATACACAATTCAAGTAATTAACAACTCAATTCCCCAAAGGGAGGGGGGTCTGCACTGTTCAACAAGAAATTAAACTAAACTGACTAAAGCAAGAGACAATCACTAATGGAAAGCAACTTGAAAATTGCGTTCCCCATGATTCCCTGACTCAGTATCCCCGAATAATCCAATTCTCGACTAGTAAAATGGTAATTTAAGTTCACCAAGCCCTTTGGTCAAAGGTGAGAGCCAAATTTCACCATATTAGCCCATCTCCGTAGTGTATAATACTAATAATTACCTATAGTCCCAGTCAACCTCCCCTTGGTCTAGTTTGGTTGATTAGATGAGAACACATTCATTACTAACTGGATTGGGAAGGTAATAATAGGTAATTGACACCACTAGAAAACATGCAAAATGAAAAGCATTGATTAATACATGTAAATACCCATTCAAGAATTACAAATTTTCTAGGTTTATTTGATTAGATATTCATGGTTCCCACAACCTCAAGCTGTGAATTTAGCTACTCATGCTATGGATAGATGAAGAAATCATGAATTAACAAAATATAATTAATCACTTACCCAATTGAATTCAAGAACAATAAAATCCAAAATATATTGAGAATCACAATATTTTAGTATACAATGAACGCACAAGTGTATTCTCCTCCAAGATTCAGGTCTCCAAGTACAAAACCCTAAAAGTACTTTCTAATGATGTTCTCTACTGTATTCCCCTCAAAACTAACCTAAATATTACTATTTATAGTATTTACAAACAAGTCCTAAAAATAAAAAAACTGGTCGGTGACTTTCTATGACAAGCATTTATGACTCATAACTGATTATGAGTCATAATCGGGGTCTCATGTTTAGCTCTTGAGATTTTGGAATGCATTTATACGGATCCACTTTACGAGTCATAGACTGATTCATAACTCATTTGTACTCGCGTAGACTTCATATGCATCAACTGGTCCTTCAATAAATTCTTCATGAAACCACTCTATACAACTTGTAGGGTAATCTACGGCTCATAAAGAGGTCTTATAAGGCTAAACTTTAGAAATCAAACTTCACTGAAAATCTTCACGAAACCCACTCTACGACTCATAGAATCCTTTACGACTTGTAGAGGGTCCTATAAACCATCAAACATTAGAAGAGTTTGCAATTTTGCCCCAAAATTATGCCAACCTACTTTCTTGCAAACTAAACACTAAAAACACATAAAAACCATAAGTGTCGCATTAAGAACACACAAAATTCTATGTTTTAAGCATCAAATATGCTGTATTTTGGCAGCAAATCAGATACTACAAAAATCCTATATGTTATTTTATAAAAGATTGCATGAATGAACCTAGAGATTGAGCCTAGAGCCTTGATTTGAGAATGTTGATTGTGATTGTGATGTGAGCATGATTACAGGTTGATAGAACTTGATAGTCCTAAGAGTCCTCATAATTGAACTCTAAAGATTGGTCTAAGTGATGGTCCTCTTAATGATTGTCTAAGCTCCTTTGAAAGATATGCTTGAGAATTAAAGTGATTAGATGATTGATAGGCCAAAAGGCCTGATTATGAAAGTAGTAATAGATTGTTGAGAGTCCTTATAAGACTAACTGATCTGATTGATTAAGATAGATTATTTTATGAGCATTGAGTCATAGAAGGAGTATCAAGCACCAAAATAGTAAGAGTAAGTCTAACATGAACTCATTAACTAAGTCACCAAGTATATGTGAGGATTGAACTGTTAAATTGGGTGTTCCATCTTGATTTGAAGTCCTTTAAATAATGGTGGACTTGATTGATCAGATCCATTATGGATTCGATTCATTCTTTACCTGGCAAGTGTAGAAGTTGTGGCAACATCAGCAAGATTATTATATAATCACTGGCTCATAAGTGATTATTGTCGGATAAGAAAAACTTTCAGATAGATTCTATACTGATAGTGCTTTGATTAGATTTGATTTGATTAGATTAGATTGGATTTGTATTGATTGGTCATTGTCTACTCTTTATTCTTGCTTTAGATAGACATTCGATATCTTGATTGTGTATCTTCTGAGTTGATGTTATTCTAACTATATCTATTTTATTCAGCCATTTTACGTACTCATGCATTCCATGTACTGAGGTCCATTTGGATTGCATCATTTTTATATGCAGAGATAGGTATTAGAGATCATCAACAAGCACTTTGTTGAGGATCTATTCACATTTAGTTGGTCAGTGAGACCTCCTTGTTTTTGGAGGTTTCCATATTACTATCATCTAACTACTAGAGTTTAGATTTTCTTTTTCTAGAGTTTAGATTTTCTTTTATTTCATTTAAGGTAGCCATGAACCTGTTATTGGCACCATCTAGATAGTGAAGTTAGATACCTCATAGACTAGATAGTGATGAGTTGATGTTGACACCTTTATCTTATGACTGATTTCTTTTTAAACTATTCTTATGTCAGAGAATTGGAGTTTGATTGTTGGCATATGGCCTCTATATATTGAGACAAATTGTTGATTTGATTTGTCCATCTTATTTTCTCTTTATTTTAAGTCTTCCACTGATTGAATGAATATAACAACGTCAAGTGGTTCGCTTGGGAGCCAACAATGGTTTCTGAGTGCCGTCCATGACAAGGGTACCCTCCCAGGGCGTGAAACTTTCCACATATCATGATTCTATTAGTCCACATATCATGGCTATTTTTATCCTATACACAAATAATTTTAATTTAGAATTACATATTTTGGTATATAATACACGTTTTAAATTTAAAATGATGATTTAAAAACGTCATCACCTCTAGATTTTTAAACTTCCTACTTAGTGAAATGAAAAAAAATAGAAACAGCGCGAGTAATTCAAAATTATTTTGATGGTGAATTGAGAAGAATGGTGTCTTTCTTTGTGTACTGAGGAGAATCTGATCAATCTCTTCAATAATTTATAATCATACAATAACTTTATGTCAAATTCTATTCAACCAAAATACATGATCATTTTCCATCATCCAATCATTTCCATTCTACGGGGAAAAGGTACTTCGTGTATTTCATTTTATGTGGCACCATTTGACATGACACAGTATTTCAGAAGAAAAAAATAAAGACTTAAAATCTTGTTTTCCTAAATAATTCTTAAATATTTGTGTGCCTAAACATTTTTCAAGTAATGGTTAAAGGGGAATATTAAAATTAAATTATTTCTAATTATAGGAAAGTACAATTTTTTTGAGAGGCGAAGTAAAAAAGAAAGTTGTCATATAAAATAAAACATACGAGAAATTATTTTACTCACATAAGTGTGCTCTAAATCAGGGTATCATTTTGCAAAATGAAGCAAAGACCAAAGAAAAGACTTCCACAAGTGTTGTGCTAGGAGTCAAAAGGGCTAACATCAAACAAGTAGAAGATGTTAATGTAATAATTTACCATAACTTAGATTATTAAATATAAACAATCTAACATAAAATCCTATCATTATTTCGAGATCATAGAACTATATGATTCTCATATAAATCCTCTTAAGACATTAGTTTAGTCAATAAAACATATCAAAATGAGCTATGAGATCTTGACTTGACTTGAGCGGAAGTCATTTCTTGTTCTTGACAAAATGTCAATTTTCTCTCTTGACCTTTTACTAATTTCTTTCAGAATAGTTGTTTGATGGAAAGTGAAGTGTTCTTCAGTATTTAAATACAGAGAAAGGACCAGTTACTTTCAATCCTACTTTCCATCATCATGGATAAGGGAGGTTATAACCATAATAAACCCTCATAACTTTCCACTATCATGTTCATAACTTGCCACTATCACATCCATAACTTCCCATTAATATAGGTAGCTGATGGTAGAAAATTATGATAACCATCAACATAGTGGGTGGTGGAAAGTTATAATAACTTCCACCAACAGAAGTAGTGGGTGACTTTTAATAACTTCTAGCAACATTATCCAATTTAGAATTTAGTTCGTCATTAAATATGAAATCAAAGTTAATATTAATATGTGCCATAAAATTAACATACATGGCCATAAAAACTAACATTCTCCCACTTGGTACACATAACATCAATAATTTAATGATTTAATAAACATTTCAATTATTACGTGCACATTTACTAAATTCAACATCATTTGTCATTTTGAAAAATTCAACCAATACAAGTCATGGAGGTCATATATCCCTTTTTTGAAATAATTCCTTCCATGTACCACAATATAAGTATATTATAACCGTCCATTAAATCCATTATGGTCTAACAATAATATTTAGAATATATTTATCTAAGCTAAAACTTATCAACATCATTCTCAACATAATGTATACAAGAGAAAACAGGTAATTATAACAGAAACACATATAGTGGAGCTCAAAGTATCACTTTCATAAACATAATAAGATCTTTACAAAAAGTCATTCATTGCTATCCATAAAATTCGTTTAACATGTTCAACAAATAGTTTGGGTGGTAATCCTTTCATAAAAGGATCAACAATCATAAGTTTGGTGCTTATATGTTCAATTGTCACTTTATATTTTTCTTTAACTGAAAAGTATTCCAATTCCATATGCTTAGCACCATTTGAATACTTATCATTTTTAGAGAAGAAGACTACTGCAGCATTATCATAGTAAAGTTTCAACGGCTTGAAAATACAATCGACTAGCCCAAATCTTGAAATTAAAGTTCCATACCTAATTACCCTGAACTGTGGCCTCAAAGCATGCCACAAACTAAGCTTCAATAGTGGATGCAGCTATAACAGATTGCTTTGCACTCTTCCATGAAATTTCTCCTCCAGTTAATAGGAACAAATATATAAATGTAGACTTTCTTGTATTCAAACAACCAATATAATTTGAATCTGAATATCTAACAACGTTAAGATGATCAGATCTTCTATAAGTGGGTGTATGATCTTTGTTCCTTGCAAGTATCGTAATGCTTTCTTTGTGTCTTTTCAGTGATCCATTCCTAAATTACTTTGATAATGCCCCAGCATCCCAATAGCAAAATTTATATCTAGTTTGGTACATGTCTGGGCATATATTAGGCTCCCAAAGGTTGATGCATAAGTAATATCTTTATTTGCTTACGTTCCAATTAATTCTTTGGACATTGATTGAGACTAAATTATCTCCCTTCTAAATTGGACCAGGAATGGATGAACATTTTTCCATTCTAAAACTCTCTAACACTTTATTAATATAGGCTTTTTGAGACAATCTCCAAAATCCTTGTGATTTATCCCAATATATTTGTATCCCATTCGCATAAGATGCCTCTCTCATATCTTTCATTTCAAAGTTGTCATAGAGATATTTCTTTGTACTGTACAAAAAACCAAGATCATTAGTAGCAAATAAGATGTTATCAACATACAGAACTAATATAATAAACTTACTTCGATTGACCTTTAGATATATACACCGATCAATGGTGTTTTTCTTAAATCCAAAGGTAATAATACTTTCATTAAACCTAAGATACGATTTTTAGGAAGCTTGCTTAGGTCCGTATATTGACTTTTTTAAGTTTACACACCATGTGTTCCTTTCTTTTGATAGAAAAACCCTCAGGTTGATTCATATAAACTTTTTCCTCCAAATTTCCATTCAAAAATGTTGTTCTCATATCCATTTGATGTAGCTCAAATTAATAATGAGCTACTAAAGCTATTATAATTCTGAATGACTCTTTTCTAGGGACAGGTGAAAAAGTCTCCATATAATTGATGCCATCTTTTTAAGTGAAAGATTTGGCAATAAGTCTGGCCTTCTGACATTTAATATTGCCAAGCGAGTCTCATTTGATCTTAAAAACCATTTAGACCCAACTCTTTTGCAACTTCAGGTAATTCAACAAGATCCTAAACATCATTATGTTCCATAGAATTCAACTCATCTTTCATAGTTTTTATCTATTTATCAGAAGTGGCGATGCTAGTTCTGGCAGGTGCCAGAAGTCTCATGTTGTTCGTCAGCACTTACTTTCAATGGCTTGTGAAAATGAGACTGAATCATTATCAATTCCTAAGTCAATTTATGACTCGTGTAGATATACCAAAAAATCATTAGAAATAGCAAATCTCTTTTATGTTTGAGACCTCCTTAATGATATTTCTTCTGGTCATCTACTGCTTGTTCATTAATTATGGTTTCATTATGATTAATAGGAGCATCAATTTGTTGTTCTTGTTGACTATTAGATTGTACAACAACTTCAGGAACAACAACTTTAGAAAAAGTATAGGTTAGAGAAATTTGAACCTTAACTTGTTTAATTTTCACATTATGTGGTTACTCATTGTCACTAACTTCACCATTTTCAATGAACCTAGTATTTTGAGTTTCAACAATTCTCGTATTATGATTAGGACAGCAAAATCTATACTCTTTGATTTTTATGGATAACTAATGAAGAAATCACTGATTGTTCTTGAATCTAGTTTCTTTTCTTATAGATTATAAATTTTAATTTCTGTCAGGCAACCCCAAACATGTAGATGCCTCAAACTAGGTTTTCTACCAGTCCACAGCTCAAAAGATGACTTTGGAACTGCTTTACTATGAATCAAATTTAGTATGTAAATAGTTGTCCTTAAAGCATACATTTACAAAGAAAAGAGGTAGAGATGAATTATTTAGCATACTCCTAACCATATCTATATATGTAAGATTACGTCTTTCTGCCCCACCATTTTATTGTAGTATGCCAAGCATTGTGTATTGAACACATATGTCATGCTTTTAAGGAATAGCAAATGGGACAGGATGCTATCCAATTTCATCACATCTTCCATAAAACTCACCATCTCTATTTGATCTGATTATTTTCACTTCTCTATCTAGTTGTCTTTCAACTTCAATAATAAATACGTCTAAGGCATTAATCACTTGAGATTTTTCATGCAACAAAAAGACATTTCCATAACGTGAAAAATCATCAATGAAGGTGATAAAGTACTTTTTCTTACTGAAAGATGAAATATCAAAAGAACCACATATATCAGTGTGTATAATTTCAAGAGGTTGTGAGCTTCTTGTGGTTCCTTAATGACTTACAAAGTTGATGAAGTGGGTTCCTTGATTCTTGAGCCTTATTTCCCCTTGAAGCAATATTTTGTGCAGTTTATGCACATTCCAGTTGTCTTTCATAGGTTGTAGTTCATTTGGAAAGGATCATACTTAGATAGAAATGAGTTGATGATGAATTGTACAAGGAAATTTTATTTCACTTCTATTGTTAGAACATGTATTTTTATACATTGAAACCACTACGGAAAAGTTTGGGGACCAAAGTGCATGTTTCAACACTTGGAGTCTTTGAGAGATATTAAGGGTTACCTCACCCCATTTGTGTTCAATTCCTATTGGGACAAGTGGGAGGGGTGGGGTCAATTAGTTAAGATAAATACATATGATTCCTTTCTTCTTCCAGATAATTTCAACACTTAGGAAATTTTTTAGGAACAAGAATACTCCCAGCCATACCTCTCTGCCCTTTTGCCATTCTTGATGTTCAATTCAACACCCTCTCTGAATCAATGAAGGCGCTTCAAGAATCTATGAATGAGCTGCAAGCAAATAACAAATGCATGCTCTCTTCTATTAACCATGTACGGTTACTACTGCAGGAGGAGATAAAATTATACTCCATATTAACTGATACTTTAGAGATTTTAGATGCTACTACTATCACCTTTGTGTTAGAGTCAGCATACGATGATTGCAACTCTAAGGTGGCTAATTTTATGAAATAAACGTCTGGATTCACAACTTCCTATTCTGATTTTTGGTTATTCAAATGGCTTTCCAATCCTGAATGTTGTAGATACTTTAGATATATATGAAGTATCCTCATTAACCTCTGCACATTTGGTGTTTGTTGATATGTCGGGCAGGTATATATATGCATTCTGTTTTAATCTTGACTCAACTAGATGGTATACAAAATTTGGGAGTAGATATTATTGTGAACCTTATTCTAACTTAGAACTATAATTCCCTATTATTGTGAACCTTATTCTAACTTAGAACTATAATTCCCAATTTTTGGGAGGGTTGAAACCTCATAGTTGATGTTGAAAAGAAGCTTACATCAGGATGCCTAATGCCTAACTCACACTGGCTGCTTCTGTATTATGATAGGTGTGTACGGGGACGGCGATACGTAATGCCCG
>DF362203.1:5484-25701 GCA_000787875.1 Solanum virginianum
CTAAACCAATTGAAGTGTCTACACCAACTGGTGAATCTATTATGGCTAGAAGGCTTTATTCCGATTGTGTAGTAACTATTTGTAACCATAACATATTGGCTGATCTTATAGAGTTAGAAATTGTGGAATTTGATGTTATAATTTGTATGGACTGGTTAGCTTCTTGCTATGCCACTGTAGATTGTCGAACTAAGAGAGTGTACTTCCACTTTCCAAATGAGGCAGTTCTTGAGTGGGAAGGCAAAGTTAGGGCACCAAAGGGGAGGTTTATCTCTTACTTTAAGGCAAGGAAGATAATATCTAAGGGGTATATATGTCACTTAGTTAGAGTAAGAGACACAGAGGCAGAATCACCAACTCTTCAATCAGTTCCAGTGGTGAGTGAATTTGTTGATGTGTTCCCTGAAGAACTTCCAGTTTTACCTCCACAACGAGAGGTAGATTTTAGTATTGATCTACTTTCAGACACTCAACCTATTTCTATCCCTCCATATAGAATGGCCCCAATATATTTACGTGAGTTAAAAGAGCCGCTGAAAGACCTGTTGGAGAAAGGTTTTATAAGGCTTAGTGTGTCCCCTTGGGGTGCACCAGTCTTATTTGTATGCAAAAAGGATGGTACCTTGAGGATGTGTATTGATTATCGACAATTGAATAGTCTTCTCATGTCATTTGGGCTAACGAATTCACCAGCAGTTTTTATGGACATGATGAACAAGGTATTCAAACCATTCTTAGATGAGTTCGTGATAGTATTCATAGATGACATTTTGGTATATTCAAAATCAGAGGAGGGTCATGCAAATCATTTACGACGAGTGTTATATGTTCTTCATGATAAATAGTTGTATGCTAAATTTTCTAAATATGAATTTTGGCTAAAATCAGTGGCATTTTTGGGCTATATTATGTCTGATGAGGGAATGAGGTTTCATTCACAAAAGGTAGAGGCTATGAAAGATTGGCCAAGACCAACAACACCTATAGAAGTTTGGAATTTCCTAGGCTTAGCAGGTTATTACAGGAGGTTTATTGAGGGTTTTTCTTCCATTTCTGCACCTCTAACCAAGTTGACATATAAGGCAACTAAGTTCCAATGGAGTGATCCGTGTGAAAGGAGTTTCCAAAAATTGAAAGATAAGCTAACATCTGTAACTATGCTAGTAATTCCAGAAGGCACCGAGGGGTATGCAGTGTATTGTGATGCTTCAGGAGTTGGCTTGGGGTGTGTACTGACACATCATGGTAGAGTAATTCCTCATGCATCTAGATAGCTTCGTCCTCATGAGAGAAACTATCCCACACATGATCTTGAGCTAGCAGCAGTTGTATTTGCATTGAAAATATGGCTCCACTATTTTTATGGGGTTCACATTGATATTTATACTAACCATAAGAGTTTGCAGTATATTTTCAAGAAGAAAGACCTAAATTTAAGGCTGCGGAGATGGTTGGAGCTAATAAAGGATTATGACATTGATATACTATACCATCTGGGAAAGGCAAATGTAGTAGCTGATGCTCTGAGTCATAAAGCAATCATAAATACTGGTGGTCAAGCCATGGTAAGTCCAGGGGTGGCTAAAGACGTACGACAACTAGCTAGCTTAGGAGTTTGCCTTCTTGTAACACCAAAGGAAGGGGTTATTGTACATAATGCAGCAATATCTTTGTTGATAATGGAGATTAGAGAAAAGCAGTCCCAAGATCCTGTTCTACGACAACTTAAGGAAAAGGTGAGTCAAGGTATGATGAAAGGCTTTAAACTTACATAAAATGGAGTACTGTATTGCCAAAATAGATTATGTGTGCCTAATATTAATGGGTTAAGAAAAAAGATAATGGAAGAAGCCCATCATTCCGGATATTCCATCCATCCAGGATCAACTAAGATGTACCATAACCTGAAAGGAATGTTTTGGTAGGGAGGCATGAAACAGGACCTTGCAGAATTTATGGCTCAATGTCCAAATTGTCAACAGGTGAAAGTACAACACCAAAAGCCAAGAGGTTATTTGCAATGTATAGAAATCTGGAAGCCATGTTGCGAGCTTGTGCATTGGACTTTAAAGGTTGTTGGGTGGATCACTTGCCACCTATTGAATTTTCCTATAATAATAGCTACCATTCTAGTATCAAGATGGCACCTCAACACCAAAAGCCAAGAGGTTATTTGCAATGTATAGAAATTCTAACATGGAAGTAGGATATGATCAATATGGACTTCGTTACTGGTTTACCTCATTCATTTCAGAAGTTTGACTCCATATGGGTAATAGTTGATAAACTCTCAAAGTCAGCGCATTTCTTGCCTGTTAGGAGTGACTATACAGCTGAAGAGTATGCCAAACTATACCTCAAAAACGGTTGAAAACAGCCCAAAGTCGGCATAAATCATATGCAGATATTAGAAGAAGAGGACTAGAATTCTTAGTAAAAGACCCATCCTGTGTCACTCCTATTAAGGATATACAGGTTACAGAAGATCTTACCTATGAAGAGGTACCTGTTGCTATTCTAGATCGACAAGTTAAGAAGCTAAGGAATAATGAAATAGCTTCAGTTAAAGTACTCTGGAGAAATCAGCAGGCTGAGGAGATAACATGGGAAGCTGAGGACATAATGATTTCAAGATATCATACTTATATAATGCTAAAGAGGAAGTCCAACATACAGAATTAGGGAACTAATAGGTACGTGTCATTAAATACTTGGTGTGTTGTCAAAAGTTTGTATAAGTAAAGATCTAAATGTGGTTAAAGTAGCTAATTATGCTAACATTCGAGGATGAATGTTCCTAAGGGGGGAGGATGTAACACCCCACACACACAATAAGTATTTGCACTATATACATAAAACATGATATGGACTTTCAAATTAGTGTCAATTTTAAAAGTGTTTGCACCTCGCGTTAAAGGGCGACATGTGTGTCTAATGTTTAAGAAGGTTGTGTGTATACATGTCTTGCATTGAGTTAAGGGAACTAAGACCCTAAATAGAGGTAAAAAATTGAGGTGCTTGTAGGACTTAGGAAGCTAGCAAGCAAGTCAGCTACTTGCTTAACTTGAATTTGCGAGTTAAACGAAAACGAGACCCGACGTCGAAATTGTCCAATTCTGATTATGAATAAAGTCTGAGCTAAGGGAGTATATTTGGCCTATGTTTTAGTACTATAATTGGGCTATATTTACAGCCCAACATGAAGGGTGAAAAGGCCCAATAACATTCTACAATACTTAACTAATTGGGCCACAATAAGAGAAGGAAAAATCTGCACATAGGCATCCCAAAATCCATCACTTTAGAAACCCAATTTGGCCCATGTTCAAGGTTCAAGCTGCTGCATCACCTACTACTTAAGACATACTAATATGTGGCTAAATATCCAAGCCAAAGTCAGCCAAAAGTTCCTATAGAAAGAGTACAAACAGCAAGCTCATTTCACTCTCACGTTTGAATACAAATTTCAGCATTCTAAGAAAATATTTTATTCTCCTTTATTTATATCCAAGAGCTGCTAACAAAATCTTCTAAGGTTCTTAAAGGACATCCTAATATTGAAGTATAAGGTAAGAAATCTTAAGTATATGTTTAGTATAATTTTCTCATGACAAACAAGAGAATATGTTGGTTGTGTTGATTCTGAAAATCCTGGACATATGTGTTATTGATGTTACTGTGAACTTGTTGATTATGACTTTTTTCTCTCCTTGGTTTGCTCTCTTATGAAGTATTACTTATTTACTTAACAAAGGATAGATTTTCAGTTGTATAAGTAGGCTGTTTAGTTACTTTTATAGTCCGCAACAGTAAGCATTTATGCGATATAGCAATTGTGTTTTGATTGGAACTTGTGGGCTGATGTATACATAGCTAATCCTCCATGTTTTTATTATTGATCTGGTACTTTTCTAAGGCTGTTTGAAGGCTGATATTATGTGTAAATATGTGAGGAGCTGTTTGGTTAAAGTTGGGAGAGGTTTGGAATTACCGACGTCGAAAGGTAGCGAAAAGATGTAACATTATGCTATTCATTTGTATGCTGCATGGAATTGTTGTGTGTCCTGTTTTATGGACTGTTATAGGGCAGATACGGTTCTACACTAGGCTGTACATAATGTTTAGATGTTAATGTCCATTAGGAAATACAATTAAAGGCAAAACAATGGGTAAGTACGCTCGGGTTTGTGGTTGCACGCTTGCTGCCCGGGTGTTGTTTCTATGTGAAGCTGGGGTGTCTAAGATGTGTCTATTGGCCTCTAATGCTAGTCTTATTACTTACTATATTGTAGGTAAACATTTTGAGGAAGGGAAGGTTATCCCAAGGTAATAGCGAGGTCATACAGCAAGGTATGTAAGGCTATTTGCTTCCATTTTACTTGGCGTGAAATCTATAGTTTTCCTTGGCACATAAAGGCACTTACCAACTCTAAAATGACTATTAACTGTGTCTCCACTCTATCATATGCTTATATGCTTTCCTACACAGTTATCTTCATAGCTACATACATATGTGGATACCAACTTACAGGGGTTCTTGTTGCCAAATAATGTCCATAAGTTGTTTCATCTCATATGCATTTCATTATTAGTATAATGTACTCTTTCCATTGTCATATTGTCTTGTATAGTTATCTACATGTCAGAGGTTGTATATGCAGTTCCAAAGCTCTAAAAATGTGACCACTAAAAGATCATATCAAAGGTAATTGAAAGGTAAAGTATATTGATTATAGATAGGTGATAGCCCAAGGGGTGAGAGAGTCACCTAGCCAGGGTCGATCCTATCACGGGGGCAGCCCGAGGGGGCTAGAACACTAGCGTAGCATAGGGACAAACCCAATACAGTTACCCCTGATCAGCTGGGTCTTTTACAGTATGTTGTGTACAGATTTTACAGATTCTACAGTAAAGGTAAAGTGATATAAAGAATGTAAAGTACATGATCCCATATTATAAGCAGAGGTGGTTTCTTATCATACATCAATGCGTAGCTTTATTTGAGTTTTTATTTCATATACAGTGTTTCTTGCCTTATATATTCAGTACATTATCCTATACTGACGTCCCTTACGGAGGACCTGTATTTTATGCTGCAGGTACAGGTGCTACTAGATCTCCCCAGTAGGAGTACAGTATATCCAGCTCTGATCACCAAGCTCCAGGTTGCTTCAGAGCTTTGCATGTCTAGAGTTTATATTTATGTATTGTACAGTTAGTCAAGGTGGGGCCTGTCCCGACCCTTATCAGATACTTGTCATTAATTAGAGGCTTTGTAGACTATGTAAATTAAAGTGAGGGCATATTTTGTACTTCGAATAGCGTGGCCCTAACGGCCTAGTCATATACGTTTTCTTTTGGCTTGCTAGTGCTATTTACTCTCTTAAAGGCATACTGGAGGTGGAATTTCTTATAATGTTTATAGAAAGCGCATAGGTACAGGTTGGTTCTCCCAGGCCTTATCGGCAATGAGTGTCAGTTCGCCCTAATGGGATTTGGGGCATGAAACCTTTCTTAGCTATCGATCGCACCTTGGTGGATATAGAGAAAGGTATACTCAATTCAGATTTGGGGAGGATAAGGTCATGTTTAATATTTGTCAACAATTAAGAAGGGAAAAATATATGAGAGTGGTTTCATTCATCGAGACTATTGATGATGATGAGCCATAGGTACCACATGAACTAAGGCTAGGTGTTGATACGTTGGAGGCAGTATTGATAAAATTCGACAATGATGGTATCCCAGATTATGAGGAAACAACAAATGATCTTGGGGTGTCTTTTGGTCCTAGATTTCAAACTAAACTAGAGCTAGACTTGCAGAATCGGGAACCACCACCTGAAAAGCCCTCTATATAAGACCTATCGGTGTTAGAATTGAAAGTACTTTAAGCACATTTGAAATATGCATTTTTTAGAGTCAACAACTCTTTATCAGTCATAATAGCTGCAGATTTGACTAATAAGCAAGCAGATGCCCTTGTAACCATGCTCAAGTAATTTAAGAAGGCTGTCGGATAGACTATTGCAGACATTATTGAATTGGTATCCCTACTGGGGTATATACACACAAAATCCAGTTATTCAAGGACTACAAGCCAAGCATTGAGCATCAAAGGCACCTAAATACTCCTATGGAAGAGGTTTTTCACAAAGAGATCATTAAATGTTTAGATGCAGGAGTAGTCTACCCAATCGTCGATAGTGAATAGGTAAGCCCAATACAGTATGTTCCAATGAAAAAGGGTATCATAGTGGTACCTAATGCTAACAATGAATTGATCCCTTTGAGGCCAGTCACAGGATGGAGGGTGTGTATGGATTATAGAAAGCTCAATGCCTCGACAGAGAAGGATCACTTTCCTATGCCATTCATGGATCAAATGCTTGATAGACTAGCAAAAAATGGGTGGTACTATTTTTTTGATGGGTATTTCGGCTATAATCAAATCATCATTGCTCTAGATGATCAGTAAAAAACCACATTTACATGCCTTTATGGACTCTTCGCATTTAAAGGACATCATTTAGGTTATGTAATGCACCAGCAACATTTTGGAGATGCATGATGTCTATTTTCTTAGACGTGGTAGATGTCATGACCCAAGCCTAGGGCCTAGACGTGACCAACGAAATGGGAACCCAAAGGAACCCCAAATAAGCATCATAGCATATCATTACACATCTTTGGTAGAGGAACAATCAAATGACATTTGAAGAATGGAAATAAGTGAAAAGAGAACTAAGGGAGAACTTGTCATAACATAGAGTCAAGAGATAATAGAATCAACTCATGGCATAAATACATAGCTTTGTCCAACAACACCTCTACTACATAGATAATGACGGGGGCCAAGACATACAACTGGGCTAACCCTCATAGTCATAAGTAAATGATAAAGTAAAGAGAATATTAATACATAGTGGGTAAAGTATATTGATTATGACAAAGCAATGGGGCTCAACCTCATGGTCATAAGTATACAATAAATGAAAGAGAGTCTCAATACATAATATAAGAGAATAGTCCTTATCCCCAGAATGGAGGACTCACCAAAGGCTAACTTGAATAATCCATCTAACCACAAGAAGAATAAATAGGAGCTCTGGTCCCTATATAGTGATATCATATAGGCAAGAGTATGCATTAATACATTTGAATGTAGTAAGTATGTGGGATGCAATGCAACAATAGATAGGCATCATAATCCCACTCCAATCATCCTAGGTGGTGAGGTATAAACCTCTCACATGGTTGATGTTGGTCACACTCCAATCATCCTAGGTGGTGAAGTATAATCCCCTCACATGGTTGATAAGTACAAACTCCCAACTCTGTTGATGATAGTCACACCCCAATTATCCTAGGTGGTGAAGTACTAACCACTCACATGGTTGATGAGTAAAAACCCCCAATTTGGTTAATGATGGTCACACCCCAATCATCCTAGGTGGTGAAGTACTAACCCCTCATAGGGTTGATGAGTATAAACCATCACCTCAGATGAGTATGGTCTAATGCAACACTTTATATAGAATTTATCATGTACATAAGCTCATTTCATCATTATATCATCATTCATATCATATTTTATGCTTTGGACCTTCAATTCCTCAAGAAACCATAACCGGACATTTTATCAAACACTTGGCCAGTGTATAATGGGGGTATAAGACCATTCAATTTAGAGATGAAATCATGCAAGAAAATCAGTGGTAAAACCTTTAATCAACACATTGCAACACCCCCAAGACATTCCCATCAAAACTTCTCATCAATTCCAACATTAGATCCATTATTTGAAGCTCAAAATATCCTAAAACAGCCATACTTTTATGAACTAAAATCACTGTATATTAAATTTCTCAATATACGAAACCCACATGTAAAATCAACTTTAAATCATGCAATATTAATTAAAAGAGGGTTTAGGTACCATAGGTGGAAGGATCCAATGGTTCAAAGTTGATTTTAACTTTAAATCATGCAAGGTTCATAAAAGACTTCTCTAAAATTTCACACCCATTATGTAAATTATAGGAGAAAGATTCTAAGTTCATGTTTGATGATGCATGTATGCAAACCTTTAAAGATTTAAAGAAGTAATTGATCTCAGCACCAATTATTGTGGCTCCATACTGTTCCAAGCCCCTTGAAATCATGTGTGATGCACGTGTGATCACTCTAGGTGTGGTATTGGGACAACGTAAAGAGAAGATATTACAACCTATATATTATGATAGCAAATTCCCAAATATAGCTGAAAAGAGTTACACTATAATAAAACAAGAGTTACTTGCATTGGTCTTTGCATCTGAAAAGTTCAGATCATATATGTTAGGAGCCAAAGTTGTGGTGCATACTGATGACTTAGCAGTTAAATATTTTATAGCTAAAAAGGATGCAAAGCCAAAGTTGATGACAGGGATGCTTCTCTTGCAAGAGTTTAAATTTGATGTCATTGACAAAAAAAGGATAGAAAATCATGTTGCAGATCACCTATCCTGATTGGAGGATGAGGAAAGGATGAAATTTGATGATGGACTAGAGGTAAATGATTCCTTTTCTGATGAGACAGTGTAGGCTGCATTGCATGATCTGATACATTGGTTTGTAGATTATGCAAATTACTTGGTGAGTGATATCTTGCCACCCGACTTAAACACACATCAACATCAGAAGTTTATGCATGATGTGAGGAAATTCTTTTGTGATGATCCATACTTATTTTGTGTATATGCCGATGGGATTATTTATCGTTGTGTTCCTGTGGTCAAAATGATGAGTATACTTGAGGCGTGCCACTTGTCATTGGTGGATGGACATCATAGTGGGATTCAAACAACCCACAAGATTCTACAATATTGGTATTATTGGCCCACAATCCACCAAGATGACCATGACTATACCAAGGCTTGTGATAGGTGCCAAAGAGAAGGTGGGGTTACTCGCAAGCATGAGCTCCATCTAAATCCTATTTTGGTGATTACGTTGTTTGATATATGGGGGATAGATTTCAAGGGACCATTTGTTAGCTCATATGGAAACAAATATATATTAGTTGTTATGGATTATGTATCAAAGTGGGTGAAGGTCGTGGGTTTACCTAACAATGAGGGTAAAAGTGTCAGCATTCCTGAAAAGAAATATCTTCTCAAGATTTGGTACTCCAAGGGCTATCAGCAGTGATGGAGGTTCTCACTTCTGCAATAGACTTTTTAAAGCTCTTCTTGAAAAGTATTGAGTGAAACATAGGGTGGTGATACCTTATCATCCCTAAACAAGTGGGCAAGTGGAAGTGTCAAATAGGGAAATTAAACAGATTTTACATAAGACTCTGAATATAAATTGAACAAATTGGTCTAGGAAGCTGGATGATCAATTATGGGCATACCGGACTACATTCAAGATCCCTATAGGTATGTCCCTATATCAACTTGTTTTCGGGAACACATGTCATTTGCTAGTGGAACTTAAGCATAAAGTAATGTGGGCATTGAAAAAGTTGAATATGGATTGGAATGATGTAGAAACCTCTAGATTGAGCCAACTCAATGAGCTTGATGAGTTTCAACTAAAAGCATATAGAGCTCAGCCTTCTATAAGCAAAGAATAAAGATACAACATGACTGCCGCATAGAAAATCATCAATTCACATAAGGGGACTTAGTCCTACTCTTCAATTCCAGACTAAAGTTATTCCCCCCAAAGCTCAAATCCAGATGGTTGGGACCCTTTCGGGTAGCACGTATCTTTGATCATAGGTCCATTAAATTAGAGAGACAAAATGGAGGGACTTTTAAAATAAATAGCCAAAGCGTCAAGCCATACCTTGGAAATGTGAAAGAGATCAAAATAGTTGAAGAATAGGATCTTGAGGAAGCCTGAGTACTCATGATAGTTATGTCATGCCAGATAATAAATCAGGTGTTGCTTGGGAGACAACCCAAGGTGAACCATGGCGCTTAGGCACCGAGGAATATTTTTTGACCCTTACTTATTCTATTTTTGCTTGATTTTGTGTATTGAGGACAATACACAACTTTTTCAATGGAGGTGTGGGTAGTTATGGACCTTGGTGAAGTATAAGTAGCTTATGGTCCATAACTACCCTAAATTTTGATCTTGAGGTATTCTTGTTTGTGTTGTTTTTCCTTGTAGATATTTAATTTTTATTAAACTGGCACATTTAGAATTTTTAGATAATATGTGTAGCATATAGTACTAATACTTATGGCATATAGCATGTTTTTTATGTTTTGTTTGAAAATTGGTACCACTAAAATTTTGGATAAGTAGTTAAATAGCAACCATGCATGTTTGGGTGTTTTGGAATAGTTGTTCTGATAAATGAGGGCAATAGAGACATGAAGCATGATATGTGTGTTGCTTGTTGATAATGTATTACAATGCCATGTGAGCGTGAACTTATTTTGCCAGATTCGTGCATTTTGTGCTAATTCAGAACTTACCCTGGTACTCTAAGTTAGATTTTAGATTAAATGGATTAGGAAGGGATCTTAGGCCTTTATTCTTTAATTGGTCCACTATAGTGTAAAATGACCAACCAAATGAAGTTTTATCCCTTGTTC
This sequence comes from Solanum virginianum, assembly GCA_000787875.1. Taxonomy (NCBI): domain Eukaryota; kingdom Viridiplantae; phylum Streptophyta; class Magnoliopsida; order Solanales; family Solanaceae; genus Solanum; species Solanum virginianum. The sequence goes on from DF362203.1 coordinate 16,080, forward strand.
CAAATATTTGAGCCTTACATGCACCAATTCCTTCAAAAACACCTAATTATCCTAACCTTTTCTAGTGAAAAAACTTGAGATTGGCCCTAGTCTGTCCTTGAGCATTGTGAACCTTGATTGAGGCGAAAAGCCTAAGTTGAGGGTGGCTACCAAAAGTGGCCTTGGTTTAGGGAATATATATTGTGTACTCTAATATAAGCTAAAAGCCTAAGTGGATGGTGGCTGGTGTAAAGAAAAACCACAAAAATAGGTGGTAAGTTAGGAATGATGAGAAAAAGAAGAAAATCATATATCGGGCAGAAGAAAAAGAAAAAAGATGCATTAGATTGAGATTAAAAGCAAAATCAAGTGTAAAAATGAGGCAAAAACTGAAAAACGAGAAGAAAATGCCCGGAAAAGCTTGGATGTGGAAAAATGGGAGAATATGGTGTAAATATTCAAGTTAGTAAGGTGAAATTGATGAAAAACGTAGTTCAAGGATGGCTTTTAGTCACTTATTTTCCAAAATGTCATACCAAAGCCCCCTGAGCCTATGTTAGATGCATAGAAAGTTCTAAAGTGATCCTAGTCCAATTGGTTGAAAATGTAAGTCATGAGTATAGGGGCAAGCCTATTATTGAACATCTTTTGTGAGAGTGAGTGTGTTTGCACAATCCCAAAGCTAAATTTGAAATCATCATTAAGTGTAAAAAATGGGACTTCTTTCTATAAGGGCACTTGCATTGTATTGTTAGCATTTAACTTGTTCAATGATTGTGGTTTGTTAATATTCCTTTGCTTGTTATAGTTGTGTTGTCAAATGTACTAGTGTGTTTTGGTTTTCTAGATAGCTCTTTGATCTTGTTTTGAAAAGTTTGCGTGGGTACCTGAATCTAAATTATATGTGAGGTATGTCATTGGGTTGAAGTCTATGTGTTGCTATATTATTTATATAGATTGTGTGGTCACTTGAGGACAAGCAACAATTTTTAGTTGAGGGTGTTGATGTGCTGTAAAAATACAGCACATTTGGTACTTAAAACTTAGGATTTTATGTGTTCTCAATGCGACATTTATGGTTTTTATGTGTTTTGTGCTTAGTTTTTGCAGGAAAGCATACTAGAATAATTTTGGGGGAAAATGCAAATTTTCTATTTTTTGAAGGTTTATGGGACCCTCTACAAGTCATATAGGATTCTACGAGTCGTATAGTGGGTTTCATGGAGATTTCCAGTGAAGTTTGAACATTTGAAGTTCAGCCAAATGAGACCTCTTTATGAGTCATAGATCACTTTACGAGTCATATAGAATAGTTTGGTGAAGCATACCAGTGAGATCCCATGAAGTTGATGCAAATGAAGTTTACAAGAGCACAATATGAGTCGTGCATCAGTCAATGATTCGTAAAGTTGATCCATAGTAGTGAAGTCTTAGGAGATGAACATAACACCCCGTTAGGTGTTTGTGAAGCACTTTCTAAAATGGGGAAGTTCCTCAGAGGTGAGTCTTTGGTTTACCTTGAAAAATTAGTCCATTCCTTTTTTCGGTGTGGTGTGAACATTAGGATTCCAAGTAGTATTTCACTTGATCTTACATATCGGTTATTGTCCATTTCTATTATGAATATTATGTCATTTGACATGATGATTCTTCATACATCATTGACTAAGAATTTATCATTATATTCATTAATTATGATTATGCATATTGTTTAATTATGACTTATGTTTCTTATTGTGTCGTACCTCACATACTTAGTACCTTCTAAGTACTAACACATACTTTTGCTTATATATCCTAACCATGTAGGGACTGGACCTCCTATCATCTTCCTCCTCCACATGGCTAGATGGTTCAATTGAAGATTGCTATTGGTAAGTCCTCCATTCTAGTGACAATATCCGTCTACTTTCATGCTTTGTTAAGACCTATCTATTTCTGAATATTTATCTATTGAGGGTGAGCTCGAGAGATGTATTTGCCCCTGTTCCATTAGTATTAGAAATGTTGTTGGATATGGATTAGTATGATATGAGCTTGACTCATGTTATGTCTATCTATTACTGAAGACTTCCCTTAGTCCCTTATTCCCCTGTTTGTGTTGATGTTTGTTGTATTTTTGGGATGGAAGTCTTAAGTCCCTACTTCTCCCCATGGTGGGAGTCATACTTACCCGCCCCTTAGAGATTATTTATTATGTTCCCATGCTAATCCTCTCCCCTGCAACATCCCCATAGCTTGAGGCCAAAGCCCCTTTCCCTTCGAATTATGTGCTTGTTGTTAAATTTTGTTTCCATAACAAAGGATGTGCCATGTATGCTTAAGCAGCTTGTTTGGGGTCTTTTCGGGTTCCCCATTAACTGTGTTACGCCTAGGTTCTAGGCTTGGGTTGTAACAAGTTTTGTATCAAAGCACTAGGTTTGCAAAAATGGTCCACATTAATCCAACACACTATATCAAGTGGAGTCTTATTCATGGTTGTGAAGCGCACCATGATTATGAATAACAGGTTATGAGTCATTTTAGGAATGATAAACTTCTTCATATTTTATGGCATACTTTAAGATTCAAATTGAGACTTACTATTCCTAATGGATGATGTTTTGCTATTTTTTCCTTAAAGAAGAGTGGCACAAAGAGCACCCGGCACAAAGAGCACCCACTCCCGAGGGTGAACTGGCCCCTCTGGCTCTACAAGTCCCCTAAGGAGAAGAAGGGATCACTCATGTTGAATACAAGAATGTGGTCACTTTGTTGTTAAGGGTCATCGACAACCAAAGCGTTCAAGCTCCTTATGCTCTTACTCCCGCTTCTAGTGTAAGGGATTTCGCAAGAATGAACCCTCCAAAGTTCTACGGCTCAAAGGTGGAAGAAGAACCCCAAGAATTCAATGATGAGGTGTACAAAATTCATGATATCATAAGGGTAAGATAGGAGGATAAAGCAGAGCTCACAACCTATCAACTCAAGGGCCTGACCCAAATTTGGTTTGCTCAATGGAAGCTAGAGAGAGGGAATGAAAAACCAATCTCTTAGGAGGAATTCAAAGCAGCCTTCCTCAAATATTTCTTTCCAATTGTATTAAGGGAGGCAAAGAATATGGAGTTTATAATCAACAATCAAGGTTCTATGAGTGTTAGGGAGTATTCCCTTAAATTCAACAACCTCTCAAAGTATGTTTCTCACTTGGTCACCGATCCTAGGTCTAGAATGCACAAGTTTGTGTTGGGAGTGTTCGACTTGATTAATGAAGAATGTCGCATCGCCGTGCTTATAGAAAACATGGAATTGTCTTGGCTCATGAATTATGCCGAGCAACTTGAAGAGGAAAAGCTTGGTAAGAGGAGTGGGAGTTCAAGAGGGCTCATTATGATAGTGGATTTCGAGGTACTAAAGGTAGTCATTTTCCACAAGGCCACAGATTCAAAGGTCAAGGGTCTTCTGATGTGCAAGATCAGTGGTTTTCAAATGATAGAGTGTCAAACCCTAGAGCTCAAGGTGGTAATGGTGGTTAAATCATTCCTAGGTGTGGAAGGTGCGGTAAAATCGTGGTAGGTGCTACAAAGATGTGAATGCTTGTTTTTGGTGAGGAAAAATAGGCTACAAGATTACAAATTGTCCAAACAAAGGTAGAGATGGTCATCCCCAAGGACATAGTGCTTATGGTGATCAAAGGGCACAAGGTGGACAATAAGAAGGTGTCCTATATTACAACCTGTTTTATTCTCTTCAAGGGAAGCAAAGGGTAGATGAAGCACTAGATATTCTTACTAGGGTGATAAAGATCTACAATTTTGATGCATAAGCTTTACTGGATCTAGGTGCCACCATCTATTCATAACTCCTTTTGTTACTAATTGACTTTATTTGTGTCCCGAATTGTTATGTGAACCCTTTGAGGTTTCTACCCCCATTGGCGAGTCTATCATGCTAAAAGAGTCTATTGGGGTTATCCCATCTCCATATTGTATAAATTCTTGCCTTGTGATTTTGTTGAACTTGACATGGTAGATTTTGACATCATTCTTAGGATAGATTGGTTACATGCATATCATGCATACATTGCTTGTAGGATCAGCAAAGTTAAGTTCTACTTTCCTAATGAACCTGTCCTAGAGTGGGAAGGTCATGACTTGATGGTAAAGGGCAAGTTCATCTGTTATATTAAGGCTCAAAAATTGATTTCTAAGGATTTTATTTATCATCTTGTAAGAGTTAGGGATATTAAGTCTAAAGTCCCTCCTATTGAGTCGGTTGCAGTTGTCAATGAGTTTCTTGATGTCCCTAGTAAAGTTGAAGGAGTTGAAGGATAAATTTAAAGACCTATTAGAGATGGGTTTTATTAGTCCTAGCAAGTCTCCTTAACGGTGCACCTATGTTGTTTGTTGAAATATTGTCAAAATACAGCATATTTGATTCTTAAAACTTAGGATTTTATGTGTTCTCAATGCAACATTTATGGTTTTTATGTGTTTTTATGTTTACCTTTTGCAGAAATGCAGGTTATCATAATTTTAGTGCAAATTGTAGGCTTTTATTATTTTTGAACGTTTACGGGACCCTCTACGAGTCATAGAATGGGTTACGTGGAGATTTTTAGTAAAGTTTGAAGATTTGAAGTTCAGCCAGACGAGACCTCTTTATGAGTCGTAGATCACTCTACGAGTCATATATAGTGGTCCCGTGAAGAATTCCAGTTAGATTTAGTAAAAGACCAGTTGATGCAGATGATGTTTATGAGAGCACGATTGAGTCATGAATCAATCTACGACTCATAAAGTGAATCTATATCAGTGAAGTCCAAGATCTCAAGAGCTAAACACGAGTCCCGATTACGACTCGTAAGTTTATTTATGAGTTGTAAAGTCTTGTCATAGAATGTCACCGACCAATTTTTTTAGCACTTATTTGTAAATAATATAAATAGTAATTTTTAGGTCATTATTCACAGAAGACAGGAGAGAGGATGTCAGTAGAGTACTTTTTAGAGTTTTGTACTTGGAGACTTCAATCTTGGAGGAGAATACACTTATGGATTTATTGTACCTTCAAATCTTATGATTCTCAATATATTTTGGATTATTTTGTTCTTCAATTCAATTGGGTAGGTGATTAATTATGTTTTCCCAATTCATGATTTCTTCATCTACCCATAGTATGAATAGCTAAATCCACAACATGGGGTTGTGGGAACCATAAAGATCTAACCAAATAAACCCGGATAATTTGCAGTTCTTAGAATGGATATTTATAATTATTAATTAATTCTCTTCGTTTTGCATGTTTTCTAGCAGTGGCCAACACTAGAACTTGCGTAGTATTATCTTCCTGATCCAGGTGATATTAAATAGGAAAAGAGATTGATTAACAGGATTCGATGATGTATTCTCGTCTAATCAACCGAACTAGACCGAGAAGATGTTGACTGGGACTATGGGTAAGGGTTAGTATTGCACACTATGGAGATGGATTAAGTCACATAGTGAAATTCGTCTCTCACCTTTGACCAAAAGGCTTAGTGAACATAAATTATCGTCCTACATGTTATAATCTAGTCAGAGTTGGGTTATCTAGGGATATTGAGTTGGTTAATCATGGAGATCATAATTCCCAAGTTGCTCGCCATTATTGATTGTCATTTGCTTTAGTTAGTTTAGTTTAATTTCTTGTTGAACTTTGCAAACCCCCCCCCCCCACTTCTTTGGAGAATTGAGTTGTTAGTTACTTAAATTGTGTATTGGTGAATTTGTTGTAAGTCTCCATATTCTCATAGGATTTGACCCTAACCTTGGTTAGATTTTATATTTGACAACGATCGTTTTATCCTCCAAGAGAGGTTATAAGTTGGGCGTGATCATTTGTAAAGACGAAGGATGACTCACTTAGAATATGCATCGACTATCGACAACACAATATAGTCACTATGAAGAGCAAGTATCCCCTACCTCAGATGTATGGCTTATTTGATCAACTACAAGGGACTAGCCACATCTCAAAGATTGACCTTCGATTAGGGTATCGTCAATTGAGAGTAAGGGAGTATAAGATTCCCAAAGTGGCCTTTCAAACAAGAGATGTGCATTTTGAGTTTGTGCTTATGTCCTTCGGCCTAACTAATGCTCCAACAATATTTATGGATCTCATGAATAAGTTCTTTAAAACATATCTCAACATGTTTGTAGTGGTATTCATTGATGATATTTTGATTTATCCTTAGAGTGAAGAAGATCATGTGAAATATTTGAAGGTAGTGTTACGAACGTTAAGGGAAGAAAGGTTGTTTGATAAGTGTGGTAAATGTAAATTTTTGTTGAAAGAAGTTGCATTTCTAAAGCATGTGGTGTTGGTGAAGAGATTAAAGTGGTTCCAAAAAAGACGAAAGTGGTATGAAATTGCCTTTATCCCTTGACCCTAATGGATATTAAGAGTTTCTTGGGCTTGGTGCGGTACTACCAGAGATTTATTGAGGGTTTTTCTTCAATTTTTTCTCCCTTGACAAAGTTGATATAACAAAAGGCTAAAATTGTTTGGACCAAAGAGCGTGAAAGGAGTTTTCAAAATTTGAAAGACAAGCTTACATCCACTCCTATATTCACTCTACCAAAAGGATTAGAAGGTTTTGTGATTTATTATGATGCTTCAAGAATCATCTTGGGGTGTGTATTGATGCAAAGTGGCAACTGTTAGTGCCTATGCTTCTAGGCAACTTAAGATGTATGTGCATAATTATCCTACCCATGATCATGAATTAGTAGCCATGGTATTTGCTTTGAAGATATGGCATCACTATTTATATGGGTTTCATGTAGATGTTCACCGACCATAAGAGTCTCCAACGTGTGTTCACCCAAAGAGATCTAAATTTAAGGCAAAAACGATGGTTGGAACTCCTTAAAAATTATGACTTAAGTGTGTATTATCATCCAGGCAAGGCTAATGTCATGGTTGATGCGCTAAATAGAGTGTCCATAGGGAGTATGGCTCATAATGATGATGGCAAGAAGGGATTGGCAAAAGAAGTTCACTAGTTAGATAGATTAGTAGTTAGGTTGGATGAGACCAAAAATAGAAGTGTGATGGTTGTGGATGGTTCTAAGTCTTCCTTGATTGAAGAGGTCAAATGAAAACAACACTTAGACCCCACATTGTTAGAGTTGAAAGTTTTAGTGAAGGATGGTGAAGTGGAGGTTTCCTCCCAAGTGGGAGATGATGTTCATAGATATCAAGGTGGGTTGTGTGTACCGAATGTTGATAGGTTGAGGGACTTGATCCTGAATAAGGCTCATATTTCATCTTATTCCATTCACCTCAGTTCTACAAACATGTATAAGAATTTGAGGAAAGTGTATTAGTAGGGTGGTTTGAAGAGGAATATTGCTAACTTCATAACTGGTTATCATAATTGCAAACAAGCCAAAACCAAATATCAAAAGTCAGGTGGCCTGGCACAAGATATAGAGATTCCTACTTTGGAAGTGGGAAGAAATCAACATCGACTTTGTGATTGGCTTGCCTAAAAATAAGAGGCATTTTGATTCTATTTGGGTTATTATTGACAGAATAACAAAGTCAGCTCACTTCCTATAGGTTAAAATGACCTATGGTGCTAACGATTAATCCAAGTTGTACATTCATGAGTTGGTTAGATTGCATGGGGTCCTATTGGCTATTATTACATATTATGGTGCTCAATTCACTTCACACATTTGAAGGTCTGAAATGACCCCAAAGAATACCCAAAAACATGCCTCGGAATGCTCAGAATTTTAAATTTCATATATCTCAAAATCCATTTGTTATTTTAACAATACGACATCATATTCTTGTTCAGGGGGTCCAAATTGGGTGAAAAAAGGGGTCTAACCCCAATTTAAGAGCGAAATTTTAGCAATTATAAAATTCCAAAAACACAAATTCTAGTAGGGTTTCCACGTTGCCCTCGCAACGAGCCCGAGCTCATTTTGGGGACTACTTTTTTAGCTTGGTCCAATACTTATAAGTCTAGTGTCTAAGTGTTCCCAAACATATTTTTATCTATATTTAACCAAATGATACCCTTATATCATCCTAAACACTCCCCAATACTCACTCAAACACATAGTGATATTTTCACTCCCAAAACTCAAGTCCCAAACCCTCATTCCAAGATAAGATTCTTCTTCAAGCTTCAAGTCTCCATCTCTCATCTTCACCAAATTCATCTCTAAGCCAAGGTTTGTGAGTTTCTTTCATGGATTCCTTTCACACATGATACCCAAGCCTCCTTTTACTCCAATTGCATGATTTGAAATTGATTTACAAATGGGTCTTGCTTATTATGAAATTCACTGCACACTATGTTAAAGTTATGTAACGTTGTGATTGTGTTGCCATGTTTGGAGCTAGAAATCTTTGATCTATTGTAAGATTTAAGAAGGGTTTTGATGTATATTGCTTAAGGATGTTGCAAGGTGTTGATTGATTGTTTTACAATGGATTTTCTTGCATGATTTCATTTCTATATTTAGTGGTTTTATACTAGCATTACACACCATCTAAGTGTTTGAAAAAATGTTTGGATGTGGTTTCTTGAGGAGTTGACAGTCCAAAGCATGAGATATGATATGAATTACTATATGATAATGAAATGACCATATATATGTGATAAATTCTATATAAAGTGTTGCATTAGACCATGCCCGACTAAGAACCCGGATATCTAGATGGGGATTTGTACTCATCAACCTTGGTTTGAGGTTGGAAAGGTGGCTTTATTGGAACTAGATATGGTTATGGAGTCTTTTGGGAAGGTAAGAATGATTAGGGAAAGGTTAAGAACAGCTCAAAGTCATCAAAAATCTTATGCCGATGTGAGAAGAAGAGACCTTGAATTCAAAGTGGGTGATTGGGTTTATTTGAAAGTTTCTCCAATGAAAGGTGTGATCCATTATGGTAAAAAGGGGAAGTTGAGTCCAAGATATATTGGCCCTTATGAGGTCTTGAAGAGGGTTGGCAATGTAGCTTATGAATTGAAGTTGCCTAGTGAAATGAATTTGGTTCACACGGTGTTTCATGTCTCTATGTTGAGGAAATATGTTGGCAATCCTAATGCTATTATATCTCTTGATTTTGTGGGTGTTATTGAGGATAACTTGACTTATAAGGAGGTTCCGGTTCATATCCTAGATAGGCAAGTGAAGAGATTGAGGAACAAGGAGGTGGCATCCATTAAGGTCCTTTGGAGGAACCAAAAAATTGAACGTGCTACTTGGGAAGCCAAAACGGACATTCAAAAGCAATATCTTTATCTTTTCCACTCCACTCAAGTGTAAGGTACTAATTCTAAGTCCTCTTTGTGATTCAAGTCTTATGTTTCAGCCACTATGTCATTCATGTGCATTCATGTTTAAGTTGGCAAGTCATGATGATTTTACACTTAGGTTGAGATTTTGAAAATGATGTTTTAAATGTAATGTTGCATAATAGTTGGGGTTACTTTACTTATGATCATTCTTGACATGTATGTCTATTTTACATTCGGGGATGAATGTTCCCAAGGGGGAAATATTGAAACTACACCAAAAAGTGCCCGATAATGTGCCTCGAAATGTCCAAAATTTTAAATTCCATATCTCTCAAAATCTGTTTGTTATTTTAGAAATCC
>DF362203.1:25781-45030 GCA_000787875.1 Solanum virginianum
CCGACTTCATATTCTTGTTCGACATGTCCAAATTAGGTGAAAAAGGGTCTAACCCCAATTTTTAAGAGCTAAAAATTAGCAATTATGAAATTCCAAGAACGCAAATTCAAGTGGAGTTTCTGTGTTGCCCTCGCAATGCGCCTAGTTCATTTTGGGGACTGCTTTTTTAGCTCGATCCAAGACTTCTAAATTTTTTGTGAGTTTCTTTCATGGGTTCTTTTCACCCATAATACCCAAGCCTCCTTTTACTCCAATTGTATGATTTAAAGTTGGTTTTCAAATGGGTCTTTCTTATTATGAAATTCACCGCACACTTTGTTAAAGATATGTAAAATTGTGACTGTTTTACCATGCTTGGAGTTATAAATCTTTGATCCGTTGTAAGATTTGAGAAAGGGTTTTGATGTATATTTCTTAAGGTTGTTGCAAGTTTTTGATTGATGGTTTTACAATGGATTTTCTTGCATAATTTCATCTTTATATTTCGTGGTTTTATACAAGCATTACACACCCTCTAAGTGTTTGATAAAATGTCCGGATGTGATTTCTTGAGGAGTTAAAGGTCCAAAGCATGAGATATGATATGAATGACTATATGATGATGAAATGAGCTTATTTATATTATAAATTCTATATAAAGTATTGTATTAGACCATGCCCAATTTGGGAGGACTAAGAACCCAGATAACCTAGATAGGGGTTTGCACTCATCAATCTTGAGAAAGGTTTGTACTTCTCCACCTGATGATAAGGCTGCATCATCGCTAACCTAGATGGGGGGTTTGTACTCATCAACCTAGATGAGGGTTAATACTCATCCACCATGGTGATAGGGCGACATTATCACCAACCTAGATAGGGATTCATACTCATCCACCTAAGTGATAGGGCGGCATTATCACTAACCTGCTTAAGTGTTCTACATTTGGAATCTAGCTTGGTCTCTTCTACACATATGATATTCAATATGAGTATGAACGACTTAAGCATGTTTTACTTATGCATTGATCATACATGTCATATTGTTATAAGTATGTCTATTGCCTATTGTTATACATTTTGGTTATGATGCTCAATTCTTGTTTACATTACATCCTACATACTTAGTACATTCAAACGTACTAATACATACTCTATGCTTACATGATGTCACCATGTAGGAACCCATGCCCAAGTTGACCATCCTTCTACATATGGAGACTTCGGTGCTATTCAAGCTAGTTGGTGAGTCCTCCACTCTGGGGATCTTACTCTATCATTCTCCTATTACGTATAGAGACATTCTTCTTTGTTGTCTATTTTGACCATGAGCGTAAGCCCAGTTACTTTGTCTTGGCCCCTGCTCTTATTTATGTATAGAGGTATTTGTTGGACATATTGTGTATCTTTGCTTAGAGCCTAGACTCTATTGTTCTTGATGTCTATGATATGAGCTTGTCTCTTATCTCTTGATTATGATGTTGTGCAAGCTTTCTCCTAGTCCCATTGCCCCTATTCTTATTCTTTTATGTTGTATCTATTGCTTTCATAACCAAGGATGTGTAATAATGTTCTAAGAGGCTTGCTTGGGGTTCCTTTGGATTCCCCTTGCACCGTGTCATGTCTAGGCCCTAGGCTTGGGTTGTGACAAGGTCTTTCCAAAGAGGCCTTGGTACTAAATCAAGCTTAGCATGACATTTCACTTAAAATGAATGGACAAGCTGAAAGGACCATTTAAACTCTTGAGGATATTCTTAGGGCTTGTGTCTTGAAGTTTAAAGGTAGTTAAGATGAGCATCTTCCACTTATTAAGTTTGCTTAGAACAATAGCTATCACTCTAGAATCGGAATGGCTCCCTTTGAAGCTCTATATGGTAGGTGTTGTAGATCCCTAATTGGGTGGTTTAAAGTGGGAGGAATGGCTTTATTAGGTCCAGATTTAGTTATAAAAGCTTTGGAAAAGGTAAGATTAATAAAGGAAAAGTTGAAGATGGCTCAAAGTCAGCAAAATTTTTATGCCGACACTAGAAGGAGTGATCTTGAGTTTATTATCGATGATTGGGTGTACTTGAGGTTTCACCAATAAAGGGCATGGTTTGTTTTGTCAAAAATAGAAAGTTAAGACCTAGATATATAGCACATTACCAGATCTTGAGATATGTTGGTAAAGTCACATACAAATTAGTATTGCCCATGGAAATGAGCATGGTTCAACCGGGCTTCCATGTCTCTAGGTTGAGGAAGTGTGTTGGATAGCTTAGTTCCATTATGCCCTTAAAAGTGGTGAATATCAAAGAGAATTTGACTTACAAGGAAGTTCCAATAGAAATCTTGGATAGGCCAGCGAAGAGATTGAGAAAGAAAGATGTAAAATCCATCAAGGATCTTTGGAGGATCCAACAAGTCGAAAGTGTCACTTGGGAAGCTAACTCGAACATGAAGAAGTGATACCCCCATATTTTCCATTCTAATCAAGCTTGAGGTACTATGATTTTTCCTATTTAAGAGCCTCCCCATCCTTGCATTTCATTTTCATGTCATCTATGCATGATTATGTGATTTTAGGGTTGCATTGTAAATGTTATTTGAAGCATGGTTTGAAGTTTTCATGAATTACATGTTGTATGTTTGCATATGATGCATGTGTTCTATTCCTTAGAGTTTACCTTTAGCACATTCGGGCACGAATGTTCCCAAGGGCGACATATTGTAAGGCCCCACAAGTTGGAAGGTGTAAAAGTACCTAAAAGATGAATTCTGGAATTTTCTATGTATCAATGGCTTTTATGAGGGTGACTACAAGCTGGAACACGGAACCATAGCTTGTGCTCATGGGATAGAGGATAGACTTGGTGCAAAAATGGTTATATGAAGTTTGGAGAATTTGACTTATGAGGAAGTTCCAATAGAAATCTTGGATAGGCAAGTGAAGAGGTTGAGAAATAAAGATGTAAAATCCATCAAGGTTCTTTGGAGGAACCAACAAGTCCAAAGCATCACTTGGGAAGCCGAATCGAACATGAAGAAGTGATACCCCAATCTTTTCCATTCTAATCAAGCTTAAGGTACTATGATTTTTCCTACTTGAGAGCCTCCCCATCCTTGCATATCATTTTCATGTCATCTATGCATGATTATGTGGTTTTGGGGTTGCATTGTAAATGTTATTTGAAGCATGGTTTGAAATTTTCTTGATGTACATGTTGTATATTTGCATATGATGCATGTGTTCTATTTCATAGAGCTTACCTTTAGCATGTTCGGGGATGAATGTTCCCAAGTGAGACATATTGTAAGGCCACACAAGTTGGAAGGTGTAAAAGTACTTAAGAGATGAATTCTGGAATTTTCTATGTATCACTGGCTTTTATAAAGGTGACTACAAGCTGTAAGTTGTTCCACGGACCATAGCTTGTGCTCATGGGATGGAGGATAGACTAGGTGCAAAAATGGTTTTCTGAAGTTTGGAGTGTGAGTTACAACTACTGCTCATACATTGACTGACGGGTCTCCAGTCGTGTCATGGTTTGAGATTCAGAGAAAGTTTTTGAGGGTCCAAAAATTTACAAGATGAGACCCCTTTCATGACCCGCATTAAATCACGACCTGTAATCGGGGTCTCGTGGTCCTACCAAGAAGATATTTAGAAAGGGCAATTTTGTCATCTCCTAATATTCTAAGACTATGCTACATAATTTAAGCCCCCAAATAAGACCTTTTCAACTCTATACGACCCTAAACAACTTCATTCCAATTCATTCTAAAACAATAACCTAAGTCTAACTCCTCTCAAACACTCTCAAGTTTCTCAAGGCTTTCAAGAAGGGAGTCCAATTTAGGGTTTTAGATTTTCTTTATTCCGTCACAAGACTTTCATCTCCAATCATGCTGCACACTCAAGATGCGCCTATATTTCAAGGTCAAAGCTATCGTCAATAGTAAAAAACATAACCAAGTTAGGGTCGAACCCCAAGGAAATATAGGGCTTTGGAACTTTGATTCACCAACAATCAATTCAAATACCAAATAACTCAATTCTCAAGGAGGAGAGTTTTGCAATGATTGATTGAAAATTAAAGTAAACTGATGAAACAGAGAGACAATCAAATTGTAGAGAAACATGGGAAATTATGTTCCCCATGATTCACTAACTTAAACACCCCGGATAACATAACCTCAGTTAAGATATTGCATGTAGGAGGTTAATTTAGGTTATGCCAACCCTCTTTTGAAAGTGAAGATTGAGTTACACTATGGTGCTTGACTGGCTAGCATATTGTACCAGACTAATCATTACCTATTGTCCTAGTCAATCTCTTCTTGACTGGGTCTGGTTGATTATATGAGAACACATCAATCGAATTCAGTTACCTATTCCCTTTCCTTTCATCACTACTTGGGTCAGGATTATTACACTAGGAGAGTTTCAATGTTGGCCACCATTGAACAATATGAAAAATAAAGGGAAATGGATAATACATGTAAATACCAAACTCACAAAGTGCAAATAATCCGGGTTTTCTAAGTTAGGTACTCATGGTTTCCACAACCCTAAGTTGTGGGTTTAGCTACTCATGACTTGGACAAGATAGCAAGCAATGAATAAAGAAAACATAGTTGATAGCTTACCTAAGAAGAATGGAGAACAATAAAACCACCTTAGCATTTAGAATCATAAGCTTGAAGATAAAGTTAATCCACAAATGAATCTAATCTCCAAATTTCTCAAATTCTCTGCAAAACTGAAAGACACTGTAAAACTATCAAAGACTATGCTAAAACCCTAAAATATACTTTTTATAGTATTTACAAATGAGTCCCTAAATTAAATAAAAAATTTGATCAGCATCTACTACAGCTCATAATTACGAGTCGTAGTTGGGCTTTCGTGGTCAGCACTTTGTATTTTGGACTTCATTGCTACAATACATCTCTATATTTTTTGACTTTGCTTTTGAACACTTTCAGTTGATACGAGACTACCTCTATGACTCGTAGGTTGGGTTACGACTCATAGTGGGGCCCATATGTCTTGAAAACCAGCAAAATTTGCAATTTTTCCCAAAATTGAGCCAACCTGTATTTTCTACAAAAACAAATACAAAAACACATAAAACCATAAAAGTCACATTGAGAACATATAAAATTCCACATTTTAAGCATCAAATATGTTGTATTGTGACAGCACATCAACACCCTCAACCTAGAATTGTTGTTTGTCCTCAAGTGATGACTCAATCTATAAAGATAATAAAGCAACACATAGCAGCTAATCCAATGGCATATACCATACTCAAATCTGACTCAGGTACCCATAACAGCTTTTTCAAAACAAGATCATGTAGCTAACAAGCAAACCACAACATATTGATACATTTGATAATCAAACTATGACAAGATAAGGAGCATCAACAATTAACACTTACTGAACAAGTCAAATACTGACCATAAAATGCAAATACCCTCGTAGAAATGAAGTCCTTTTTTAACACTCAATAATTCTTTCAAAAGTTGATTATGGGACTGTGCAACCATACTCACTCTCACAAATGATATTCATGCATGATGACCAATACCATAGGCTTGCCCATATACTCATAACCCGGACTGTTAACTAATTGAGTTAGGATCACTTTAGAACTTTATAAGCTTGTAACGTAGGCTCATGAGGCTTTGGTATGGCATTTTGGATAGTTAGTGACTAAGGGACAACCTTGAACCACGCTTTTCAACACTTTCACCTCACCAACTCAATCATTCTTAACTTATTCTCCCTTTTTCTTCATTTTCAAGCTTTTTCGGGTACGTTCTCTTCATTTTTTAGCTTGTGCCTTATTTTCAAACTCATTTTGCTCTTTAATCTTAGTCCAAGGCATCTTTTCTCTTTTTCTTTTACCCGGTACATGACTTTCTACTCTTTCTTTTATTCCTAACTCACCAGCTCATTTTTGCTATTATACCACAACATAGGCCACCCTCAACTTAGACTTTTAGCCTGCAGTGAAGTGCACAATATCTAATCCCCAACCCAGAGCCACTTATAGTTGTCACCCTCAACTTAAACTTTTTTTGCCTAAGTCAAGGTGCACAATGGTCAGGGATAGACCAGGGCCAATATAAAGGTATTTCACTAAACAAGTTTTGGCTAATTAGGTGTTAAGAAAGGAAAAGGGTACATGTAAGTATCAAACATTCAAAACAAGGGATAAACTCTTTCATTTGGTTGGTCCTTTAGGCAAAAGTGGACTAATTCAAAGAACAAGGGCCTAAGATCCTTTCCTAATCCACTTAATCTCTAGTCCAATCTTAAAGTAACAGGTCAAGTTCTGAATCAGTACACAAGGCCTAAATACAACCAAATTAGCTCACACACATGGCATTGCACACATAGCCAACAAAGACTCACAGATCATGCTTCAAGTATCAACTTTCCTTCACTTAATCAGAACAAACATTGCCAAATCATTCAAACATGCATGATTGCAACATAACTACTAATCAACAAAATTTTGATGGATACTAATTTTTCAAAATATTTCATAAATCATCAAAAATAAGATACATGTCATAACTTTAACAACCATATACTACAAATATTATCTAAAACTCCTAAACATGTCAATTCAATAGAAAGTAAATATTCACAAGGAAAAAGAACACAGGCAAGAAAACCTCAGGATCAAAATTTGGAGTAGTTATGGACTAAAAAGCTACTCAAACTTCACCCTAGTCCATAGACACCCCTACCCTACCAAAAATAATGTTCATTGTCCTCAATGTACAACACAAAATTAAAATAAGTATAAGGGGTAATACCTTGGGTTGCCTCGCAAGCAGCACCTGATCTACTATCGCGGCATGACGTGGAAGGTTTAATTCCTCATATCTCTTCAAGATCCCACTTTTCAACTATCTTAATCTCCTTTGTGTCTCCTATGTAAAGTTTAACTCTTTGACCATTGACTTTGAAAGTTCCTCCATCTCGTCTCTCTAGTTCAATGATCCCATGACAAAAGACACGTGATACTTGAAAAGGCCCCATCCATTTAGATTTAAGCTTTCCATGAAACAACCTGAATCTTGAATTGTAGAGCAATACCAAGTCCCTTAGTGCAAAATGATTATTCTTTGTGTGACGGTCATGTTGAAATTTTATCCTATATTTGCACAATGCTGAGCTCTCATGTGCCTTTGATCAAAATTCATCAAGCTCATTAAGTTGACTCAACCTGGATTGTGCAACATCATGCCAATCAAGATTCAATTTCTTCAATGCCCACATTGCTTTATGTTTGAGCTCTACAAGCAAATAACATGCTTTCCCAAAGACAAGTTGGTAAGGGGACATGCCAATGGGAGTCTTAAATGAAGTTCAGTATGCCCATAGTGCTTCATCAAGCTTTCTAGACCAATCTGTCTGGTTTGCATTTACTATTTTGGATATGATCTACTTGCTTTCCCTGTTAGATATCTCCACCTGCCCTCTCATTTAAGGATGACAGGGTATCGCCACCCTATGTTTCACCTCATACTTTTCAAGAAGAGCTTTAAAGAGTCTGTTGCAAAAGTGAGACCCTTCATCACTGATGAAAGCCCAATGAGTACAAAATCTAGAGAAAATGTTCCTTTTGAGGAACGCTGTAACACTTTTATCTTCATTATTAGGTAGAGCCACATCCTCCACCCACTTGGAGACATAATCCATAGGAACCAAGATATACTTGTTCCCACTCAAGCTAATAAATGGTCCCATGAAACCTATCCCCCATACATCAAATAACTAAATCACAAAAATATGGTTTAGATGGAGCTCATGTTTGTGTGTGACTCCACCTTCTCTTTGGCACCTATCATAAGATTTGGTATAGTCATAAGCGTCTTGGTGGATTATGGGCCAATAATACCTACATTGCAAAATCTTATGGGCTGTTCGAATCTCAATATGATGCCCACCTACTAGTGAGAAACGGCATGCTTCAGGTATGCTTATCATTTCCACCTTGGTAACATAGCGACAGATGATCCCATCAATATATAAATAGAATAAATATGTGTCATCCCAAATGAAATTCCTCATATCATCATAAATTTTCATCTTAAATGCGTATTTAAGTATGGAGGTACAATGTCACTCATCAGATAAGTTAGATAATCAGCAAACCAAGGTATAAGGTCATGAGATGATGCCAACATGCCTTCATCAGGAAAAGAGTCATTTATCTCCATATCATCATCAAATTACATTATTTCCCCATTTTCTAATCTAGATAGATGGTCTACAACTTGATTTTCTGACCCTTTTCTGTCAATAACATCGAAGTTGAACTCTTGCAAAAGAAGTACCCACCTTATCAACCTTAGCTTCGCATCCTTTTTTGCCATTAAATACTTCAGTGCAGAGTGGTCTGTGTGCACTATCACTTTGGCTCCCAATAAATATGAACAGAACTTTTCAAATGCAAAGACCAATGTAAAAAACTCTTGCTCTGTGACTGTGTAATTCTTTTGAGCAGTGTTTAGGGCCTTGTTGGCATAATATATGAGGTGTAAGACTTTCTCCTTGCGTTATCCCAAAATCACACCTAGAGGAACCCCACTTGCATCACACGTCAATTCAAATGGCTTGGACTAATCTAAAGCTACAATAATCGGTATTGAAATCAATCTCTTTTTCAACTCTTCAAAGGCTTGCATACATGCATCATCAAACACGAACTTGGCATCTTTCTCCAACAATTTGCACAATGGGTGAGAAATTTTAGAGAAGTCTTTTATGAGCCTTCTATAGAATCCGGCATGCCCCAAGAAACTCATAACACCTTTGACTGAGATGGGTGGTGGAAGCTTCTTAATTACTTCAACCTTAGCCTTGTGACCTCAATGCCTTTACCGAGTATTCTATGGCCTAACACAATACCCTTTTTAACCATGAAATGGAATTTTTCCAAGTTTAGCACCAAATGACTTTCTACACATCTTTGTAAGACATCATGCTAGTATGCCAAGTAATCCTCAAATGAACGTCCAACCACACTAAAATCATCCACGAAAACCTCATATCCAAAAAATGGACATCATACACCTTTGGAATGTTGCTGGAGCATTATATAACCCAAATGCCATCCTCTTAAATGTGAAGGTACTTTCAACCACTCTTAAGCAATTGGGTAGATCACTCCTGTATCTAACTACTTGATGATTTCCTCATAAACCACCTCTTGCATAGGAGGATTCAGACGCCTTTGGTGTTTGATGCTTGGCTTTTAGTCTTTCATTAACTTGATTTTGTCAATACATATTCCCGGAGGAATACCAATAATATCTGCAATGGTCCATCTAATAGCCCTTTTAAATCACTTGAGCACCATTACAAGTGCATTTGCGTGCTCATCACTCAAATCTGCAGCTATGATAACTAGCAAAGTATTATTCTCTCCCAAGAATGCATACTTCAAATGTGTTGGAAGTGCTTTCAACTCTAACACCAGTGGCATTTTTCGCTTCTGCAAATCTAGCTCCAACCTCATTTAGCATCTAGGATCGAATGAAACCCCTAGAGCATTTACGGTCTCCTCATAATCAGGGATAGCATCACCATGAAAGTTCATCAAGGCTACCTCTAAAGTGTCAACACCCAATCGTAGCTCAGGCGGTACCTCTGACTTATCATCATAAATAATCTCTATAATTGAAACCACCCTCAAATCATAGTCCTTCCTTGCTTGTTGACAAACATTTAACATGGCCTCTTCTTCATTAAATCTAAATGTGAGTAGCCCTCTCTCCATATCAAACAGAGTGCGACCAGTAGCTAAGAAAGGTCTCCCTAAAATAATAGGAACTGCAACATCAACTTCACAGTCAAGTATAATAAAATCTGCAGGAAATATAAATTTTTCTACCTTTACCAAAGCATCATAGAGTACTCCCACAGGTTTCTTGACTATTTTGTCTGCCATTAATAACTGCATCTTTGTGGGAGCAAGAGTTCCCAAACTGAGCTTCTTAAAGATAGTTAGTGGTATTAAGTTAATGCTAGCACCCAAATCACAAAGCTTCCTAGTGAATTCCACCTCTTATATAGTGTTTGATATAGTGAAAGCGCCTGGGTCTTCACACTTTTAAACCAAAGACTTAGTAGTGATGGCACTACAATATTAAAGATCTCCAGAAATCTCTTGACTTACCGTCTGCTTCTTTGTAACCAAGTCTTTCATATACCTTGCGTAACCTGGCATCTTCTTTAAGGCTTCAATCAAAGGGATATTTATCGATAATGCCAGACCTTTGCTAAGAAGTGCCTAAGCTTGCTCTCCTCCTCCCCTTCTTGATTCTTTGAGAGAAAGGGGGAGGTCTTAGAATAGTCTTGTATTTTCTCAACTTATCAACCACTTCACCTACCCCATTCTTTACATAATCATCTCTCTGGACAACACCCTTTTTTATGGATTCCTTCTCATGTACATTTTCTACTTCAACTAGCATAATAGGGTTAATGGTGTTCTTACCTCCCCTAGTTATGATTTCCATACAATTCCCCTCATTCTTCGAGTTTTGGACCATATTACTTGGCAATGCACCTTTTTGGCATTGATGTAGTTGAGTAGATGTTTGACCAAATTGTTGTTCTAATTGCTTGATTGCCAGTTAATGAAACTCTATTTTCTAATGGATACTTGAAATATCGGACTTCATCCCTTCAAAGTCTCATCTTGTATTTTAGCTTTCTTCATCAACCGGTCAAATGATTGTGGGGTGGCAAATAAGGATCATTCCTATTACCATCTCTTCTTCCCCACTCGACTTCTAGCACCCTATCTCTCTCAAAATAATCCCCACGATTATCTTTATAGGCACCATCCCGGTTATAGTAATGACCTTGGTTTCTGGAACCTTGATGCCAATAGTCCGGATTGGACCCTTGGGCATTATTCCCCCACTGCTTGGTTACTAACAAAAGAAGCATCTTTATCATATTACTGCTCTACATACATGGGTGCTCTAGGAGGTTGGTATACTATCAAATGTATTCTTTCATGATTTTGCTAAAGCACCAAATCCATACTCGTGCGGAGTTGAGCTAGTTGTTGTATGATCTCCTCATTGATTCTAGCTTGCTCCAGACTAACATTTACCATACATGATCTCCTTATAGAAGCTCTCTCCCTTTGTCCCCAAGATTTGTTGGTCTTGACTACTTGCTCCATCTTTTTTGGCTATTCTTATGAACTGTCGATCTAAGAAAATGCCTCCTATGATAGTATCGGCACAAGCTTGACTATTCTCATCAAGAGCCCAATAGAAAATATCCACTAAGGCATCATCCACGATCTTATAGTTTGGAAAACTTCTCAAGCACTTGGTAAACCTCTCCCACATTGTGCTAATGGAATCACCTGGCAATTGTTTAAAGTTATTGATTTGATCCTTCAATTTAAGCTTCTTTGACCTTAGAAAGTATCTGTCCAAGAAGGCTCTCTGCAACTTTGCCCAAATGGTGATTCAGCTCTATGGGAATTCTGATAGCCAAACTATTGAATTACCAATAAGAGACAGAGGGAACACATCTAACCTAATAGCATTCATAGAAAGATTCTACCTACCCATCACACTCTTGCACATAAAAGCCACATTGTGCAGATGGCTATGAGAATCCTCAGAAGGTAACCCCACAAAAAAACTATGGTTCTGAAGCATTTGGAGTAATCCACTTGACATCATGAACTTAGTATCGGCCAATAATAGCGGCAATACTATAGCTCCTGCGACGTCCATGGCTATGGGATTCAACCGCTATTGGTTCCATCCATAGGCATTCTAGTTGAAATCCCTGAGTTTTGGCCTACTTTCCCTTGGTGGTGGATTATCTTGTCTACCAATATCAATATCATTTCATTCTACGACTTCATCAACTACAATATTCACTTTTGCTTGTCCATTCTCTTTGCAACACATCGAATCTCTAAGTTGATTAGAGCTAAGAGTCCGTCTTTGCTCTTTGCATTGGCGTACACCTAGTATACCCTGCAAAAGAAACTAAACAACCAAAAACAAAAATAAAAGTAAAATACAAGAGAATTAATAAATTAACACTTGAATTAATTACTAGTGAAACCAAATCAAAGCATCACCATATTCCCCGATAATGGCGCCATTTTACTTTGGTGTACGCTCAAAATACACCTATATTTCAAGGTCAAAGCGATCATTAATAGTGAAAAACCTAACAAAAGTTAGGGTCAAATCCCAAGGGAATATGGGGCTTTGGCACTTTGATTCACCAGCAATCAATTCAAATATCAAATAACTTAATTCTCAAGGAAAGGGGGCTTGCAATGATTATCAAATTGAAGAGCAACTTGGGAAACTGTGTTCCCCATGATTCTCTAACTTACACATCCCAAATAACAAACCTCATTTAGGATATTGCATGCAGAATGGTAACTTAGGTTCTTTCAGCCTTCTTCTGAAGGAGAAGGTCGAATTTCACTATGGCGCTTGGCCGACTACCATAGTGTGCCAAACTAACAATTATCTATTGTCCTAGTCAACCTCTCCTTGGCCAAATTTGGTTGATTAGATGAGAACACGTTAATCAAATTATGTTACCCGTTCCCTTTTCCAATTTATCGCTACCTGAGCTAGGATCATGACACTAGGGCGGGTTCAATGTTGACCACCATTGAACATCATGCAAAATGAAGGGAAATGGATAATATATGCAAATACCCAACTCAAGAAGTACAAATAATATAGATTTTCTAAGTAAGCTACTTATGGTCCCCACAACCCCAAGTTGTGGGTTTAGCTATTCATAACTTGGGCAAGAAAATAAGCAATGAATAAAAAAACATAGTTAATAGTTTACCCAAGAAGAATGGAGAACAATAAAACCACCTTTGTATTTAAAATCACAAGTTTGAATGATGAAGTTAATCCACAAGTGAATCTAATCACCAAATTTGAGTTTACAAAGATAACCCTAAAAATCTACTCTCTTTCTAATTCTAAGCCTCTCTACAAAACTGAAAAATTATATAAAACTATCAAAGACTGTGTTAAAACACTAAAATATACTACTTATAGTATTTACAAATCAGTCCCTAAAATAAATAGAAAAACTAGTCGGCGTCTGCTACTACTCGTAGTTAGACTCGTAGTTTGCCCTACGAGTTGTAGTCGACCTTTTATGGTCAGCACATTGCATTTTGGACTTCACTACTATGATACACCTCTCGTAGTCTAGTTTATGACTCATAATACCTTCTCATAGTACACACTTATATTTCTTGGTCCAATCTTGATCAACACTATAATTTGCTACGAGGCCACCCTTTATGAGTCGTATAAGAGAATACACCTTCTCATAGTCCACACTTGCATTTCTTGGTCCAATCGTGATCAACACTATAATTTGCTACTAGGCCACCCTTTACGAGTTGTAGAAGGGACAATGACTCGAACCTAGGGCTCATAGGGCTGAACTTCACATTTTCAGACTTTGCTTTTGAACACTATGAGTTAATACGAGACTACCTCTACAACTCGTAGTGGGGCCCATATGTCCTGAAAACTAGCAAAATCTATAATTTTTCCCAAAATTGAGCCAACCTGTATTTTCGGCAAAAACAAATACAAAAACACATAAAAACGATAAAATTTGCATTGAGAACACACAAAATCCCAGGATTTAGGCATCAAATGTGTTGTATTTTGACAGCGTATCAAATCACACCATCGTATGTGGGTTTTGTTTGGGGAGTTCTTTCCTCACAAATCTCTACCATTTCTTTTCCTCATCTATTTTTAAGTCATGAAAATTTGTGAAATTTTTATGAACTCTTGTACATGATGATATTATGAAGAGATTTATGCTATTTTTCCTTTGTGTACTATTATATAATGTGATCTCATGGAAAAATACATGATTTAAATTAGGGTGTAGTGATGCCCTAATGAAGCATTATCTTGTTGTTGGTGGTGTAATACCCCACACCTTACAATACTAGTAATATGCAAATGAAATATGATATGGCTTTTCCAATTAGCGCCAAATTTTAAAAGTGGTTGAATCTCATGTTAGAGGGCGATATGTGTGTCTAACGCTAAAGAGGGTCAAGTGTCAATAAATTTTAAGTCAAATTGAGAAGATCATGACCTTAAATGGAGTGAGAGAAGTGAGGACTTTTAGGACTTAGGAAGTTAGTAGGTGAGTCACCTACTTGCTTAGCTTAAACTTGCTAGCTAAACGGAGATGAGGCCCGATGTTGAATTTGCCCGATGTTGAATTTGCCCAATTCTGATTATGAATAAAGTCAGTGTTAAGGATGCAACTTTAGCCCATGTCTTAGATCATAAATGGACTATACTTACATCAAAATATGAAGAATAAAATGGCCCAAGTACATCACAACCCACTTGACTAATTGGGCCAAAACTAAGTAAGAGAATGGGAAGAAAAATGGGCAGCAAAGGCCCATCAATTTGGAGCCCCTTAAGACCCAAGTTAAAGGGAAAAAATGGTACATTACCAACCTAATATATTAAGTCTAAGAAATGAAAAGTAAGTCGGCCAAGAGGCCTTTAAAAGGGAAAGAAGCTGCATCCTTAACTTAGTAAAGTAAGGCTAAAAATTCCTTAGTAGGTCAGCCAAATTCCCCCTTTAAAAAGGGTTTAAAACAGCTCCCATAAGATATATCAACTTGAACAAAAAATCAGATTGTTTGCAAGTTTTCTCTCAAATCTTTCTTGCCTTTACAAGAAGCCACAAGAGACTTTTAGGGTTCTTGGAGAAGCACTAGACCTTGAGAGTAAAGGTAAGTAAGACTACTTATGTGCTTAGTATGGTTTTCTAATGTAAAACAGGATGCTAAGCTAATTATACATTTGCTGAAATTGTTGGACAACATGTGTTCCAAAAGTTGTTGTACATTATTCTTGTTTATTTGGAAGCTTTTCTCTTTTTGGTTGGATTTATTATGAAGGTAGGTTACTTTTGTTAATGTGTATTTGTTCAATAATGATGTACAAAGGCTTCTGCACCATTTTTACAGTCCGCGAAAGTGATTTTTTGTGTGATATCATAATAGTGCTCGTAATAGGAACTTGTGGGCTGATTTATTGAGGACTATGGTCTCACGTTCTCCACCTATTTTGAGGAATGTTTTTCAACTACTTTAAGACTGATTTTATGTGTATATATGGTGGGGGCTATTTGGTTAAAGTTGGAACAGGTTTGGAATCATCGACGTCAAAATGTTGTGAAGGGACGTAAGGTTATGCCGCCCATTTGTATGTTTTGTATAATTGTTATGTCTTGTGCTTTGTGGGTTGTTGTAAGGCTGTTATGGCACTAAAATAGTCTGCACATGATATGTCTATGATAATATGTATTAGAAAATACGATTAGGGGTAGAAAGGTTGAAAGAATACGCTCGGGTTTATAATTATCCGTTTGCTGCCCGTATGTTATTTTTTATGAGATTGGGCTGCCAAGATGTGTCTATTGGCTGCTGATGCTAGTTTTATCACCTACTAAGTTGTAGATAAATATTTGGAGGAAGGGATGAGATTGGGCAGCCAAGATATGTTTGTTGGTTGCTAATGCTAATTCTATCACCTACTATGTTATAGATAAATATTTGGAGGAAGGGATGGTTATCTCGAGGTAATAACGAGGTCGTACAATGAGGTATGTAAGGCTACTTGATTTCGTATTACTCGGCATAAAATCTAGATTCTTCCTTAGCACATAAAGGCACTTACCAACTCCGACACAACTTTTAACCGTGTCTCCACTCTTGCACATGTTCATATGCTCCTATACATGGATACTAATTTACATAGTCTCTTATTTCTAAATAAAGTTCACAAGTTATTTCATCTCATACGCATTTCATTATTTGTGTAACGTACTCTTTTTATTATCCTATTGTCTTGTATGATTATCTATATGTCATATGCTAATATATCGCCCTACAACTCCAATATTGTGACCACCAAAAGAATTATCTCGAAGGTAATTAAAAGGTAAAGTATATTGCTTATTGATGGGTGGTAACCCGAGGGATGGAAAAATCACCTAGCCAGGGTTGATCCTATCACGGGGGTAGCCCAAGGGGTTAAAGGAAAAGCCTTTCCAGGGTCGATCTCGATATAGATTTATCACTAATTAGCTGGTAATTTATATTATATGTTGTGCATAGATTATAAAGTAAAGGTAAAGTAATAAAAAGAACATAAAGTACATGATCTCATATTATAACTAAATGTGGTCTCTTATCCTACACCAGTGCATAGTTTCATTTGAGTTGTTACTTCATATACAGTATTTCCAGCCTTATATATATAGTATATTATCTCATAATGATGTCTCTTATGGGGGACCTACATTTCATGCTCCAGGTACAGGTGCTAGTAGATCTCCCTAGTAGGAGTACAGCATATCCAGCTATGGTTACCAAGCTCTAGGTTGCTTCGGAGCTTTACGTGTCTAGGGCTTATATTTTTGTGTTGTATAGTTACTCAAGGCGGGGCCTGTCCCGAACCTTATCAGATACTTTACCTTATCTAGAGGTATTGTAGACTATGTAAATTAAAGTGTGGTCATGTCTCGTACTTTAGACAACATGGCCCCAACGGCCTAATCATATGCATTTCCTTTTGGCTTGTTATTACTATTTAATTTCTTAAAGGCATGTTGAATGTAGAAATCTCTTACAATATGTATAGAAAGCATATAGGGTCTCCCGAGCCTTATAGGCAATGGGTGCCAATCTACCTTAACGGGACTTTGGGCATGACAGAAGTGGTATCAGAGCGGGTCGTCCTAGGGAGTCTACAAAGTCGTGTCTATGTATAGTCTTATTTATCGATGTGTTGTGCACCACATTTATAGGTAGGAGGCTATGTGGCATTTAGGAGTTATTACTTTCTTTTCATTTGATCGTGCCATAGAGCTAAGTGTAATAGGTGGATTATGTCTAACTCCTAAATTATTTTGTACAGCAAGTATGCCAGAAACTAGAAGAACAAAGGTAAAGGGAAGGAAGTAAAAGTAGTGGTTGGTATAGCCAACTAGGTGAGATAATTAAATGAGGCTCAAGATGAGTCCCCATCACAGACATCTCCACCTCATCTATCTCTTGATGAACCCAAAAGTAGTGAAATTCCCCCAGAACTACCTATCGATGCTACCATGCAGGATCTGAGAAATGCAGTCTAAATATTGAAACATATAGTTGCTAGCCAAGGTCAAAGATAGGAAGGTCCAGTTATAGGTGTAAATGGTACGAATAGGGTAGTTGGCACAAGGATACGTGATTTCCTTAATTTAGACCCTCCATCATTCACCGGGTTAGATCCTAATGAAGACCCCCAAGACTTGATTGATCAGATTTAGCGTACTTTGGATGTTATGCATGTGAGTGGAACAGGAGCTGCTGAACTTGCGACATATAAAGACTCTATTAATTTGATTCAGCATACTTTAGATGTTATGCATGTAGTGGTACAGAAGTTGTCGAGTTAGCGACATATAGGTTGAAGGGTGTGGCTATATTGTGGTATGAAGCCTGGAAGCAATCTACGGATATAGATGCACCTCCAACTACTTGGAAAGAGTTCAAAGAGGCATTTCTTGACCATTACTTGCCATTAGAGCTCTGGGAGGCTGGTGCAGATCAATTCTTGGACCTTCACCAAGGGAGTATGAACGTGAGGGAGTATAGCCTTCAATTTAATTTCCTGGCCAGGTATGCTCCTAATATAGTTGCTACTATGGCAGATATAGTTCATTGATTTGTGGATAGATTGGATACATTTCTGGTCAGAGACTGTAGCATTGCTTCCATGAACAAAGACATGGATATAGCGAGAATGCAAGCTTTTGCACAGAAATTAGAGGACCAGAGGCAAAGGAGAAGGACACAAGAGTTAGGAAGGGTGTAGTCCAAGAGAGCCAGGTCTACAGGGTAGTTTACACCATCCCAAGGTGAGTTCAGGCCTCGATTTTCTAATAGACCACCTAGGCCATCATGCTCCTACTCTGCAGTTAGTGCTCCACCACAACTTCAAGGGTCTAGAAGAAATCAGTTTAGTCCAAGAAGAGAAGGGCAAGGTGTTCGGACAGTGTGATATTCAGCAAGCCAGCAAATGACCCCTACGGAGCCTTATAAATAGTGTGGAAGAAATGATTTAGGTATATGTCATGTTGGGACAGAGACTTGTTATTAGTATGGTGCGTCAGGGCATACTATGAGAGATTGCCCGAGGAGACATATGGGTGATATAACACAACCTACTAGATCAGTTGTTGCATCATCATCATTAGTTCTTCTAATAGGTAGGGGTCAACAAATACCTATGGGTTGTGGTAGAGCTGTAAGAGGGGAAGTTAGCTCTAGAGGAGTCCAGAATCGCACTTATGCTCTGGGAGTCGGCAAAATTTGGAAGCTTCACCTCGATGTGGTCATAGGTACATTATCCATTTTTTCACATAATGTATATGCATTAATTGGCCCTAGTTCTACACTATCATACATTACCCCACTAGTTTCTGGGAAGCTTAAGAGAACACCCAAATTATTCAACAAACCATTTGAAGTGTCCACACCAATCGGTGAATTTATTATGGCTAGAAGGGTTTATTATGACTGTGTTGTAAATGTTTGTGATCATGACACATTGGCTGACCTTATTGAACTAGAAATGGTGGAATTTAATGTTATAATGGGCATAGATTGGTTAGCTTCTTGCTATGCCATCGTGGATTGCCGAACTAAGAGAGTGTACTTTCACTTTCCAAATGAGGCAGTTCTTGAGTGGGAAGGCATAGTTAAGGCACCAAAGGGGAGGTTTATCTCTTATTTTAAGGCAAGGAAGATAATATCAAAGGGGTACATATGTCATTTAGTTAGAGTAAGGATATATATGTCATTTAGTTAGACTAAGGGATATAGAGGCAGAATCACCAGCTCTTCAATCAGTTCCAGTGGTGAATGAATTTGTTGATGTGCTCCCTGAAGAACTTCCAGGTTTACCTCCAGAATGAGAAATAGATTTTGGTATTGCCTTACTTTCAGGCACTCAACCTATTTCTATCCCTCTATATAGAATGCCCAGGCAGAATTGCGTGAATTAAAAGAATAGTTAAAAGACTTATTGGAGAATGCTTTTATAAGACCTAGTGTGTTCCCTTGGGGTGCACCAATGTTATTTATATGTAAAAAGGATGGCACCTTGAGAATGTGTATCGACTATCGACAATTGA